>CM069145.1:31281889-31474389 GCA_035221665.1 Okamejei kenojei
TATTCTTATAAGCTTCTGTATTCCTTCTTTTGGAACTTTATTTATTTATTTATTTTTTATTTTATTTTTTTACCTAATCCTAATGGAGGGACAAAGTATGTCAACAACAATTAGACATATTTGTATCATGGAACAATTTTCCCCCTCTCTTATGGTGCTTGAATTACTTCTAAATTCAGAATAGTAATTTATAAATATTTTATTAATGCCTAAGCATATGCTTTATGTAATGGGTCAGGTCCTTACCTACCACCAGGTTTGTAATGGCAGGCACTAATTTGCAGCTGCTCTTATCTCTTCCAATTTAAATGTAATCGAGATAACCCATGACCATGACCTCATTAGTGCAAGTGCTGATCTTTTATCAGTATAATTGTTCCTTCAGTGTTCGGTTTAACAGCCTTGAACTGATTGATTGTTTGGACAATGTTTTAACTTGCACAGCTTGACCCACTTTAATTAATTTCAAGCACCTGTAATATTGATTAACACTTTGTTAATCACAACAGTTTTTCCATGTTCTAGATGTTTCCATTTTCTTACACTGTGAAAGTGTAAATATAATGATGTTTTGTATGGTTTATACCATGAAATCTTTACACTGAGGTAATTTTATAATATACATGTACGTACCCCTTCTTATTAAAAATTACTTTTGAGTGCAAACCTGAAATCAATTTTTAAAGTTTTCTTATACAGGTGAACCAATCCTTCCTTAGTTATATTGGTTAACAATCATAATACACCTGTAATCCCCCATAATTGGAGATTTCATGAACTTATTTTGTAACCAGATGTTTGCACCTTTTCAACGTACTTCAAGCCTTCTTTCCCCAATTATATAGGTTTAGATAAGGCTAATGTTTGGATTATACCACTTCTGCCTTTGTTTTGATCCATTATCAAATCTTTCATTGGATCATAGTTTTTTCACCGCAAGTTAAAAAGATCTTTGCCTTTGTTTTGATCCATTATCAAAATTTTCATTGGATCATAGTTTTTCTCCCCAAAGTTTAAAGATCAGTAGTCTGTTCTTTTGTAATTAATATCTTTGATTTATCATAAGGCAGGTTTATTCTATAATAATCAGGAGTTTAATATCCTGATTTGTATTGATCTGCAAACCTATAGTGCAGATTCGGTAAATTATATATATTTCTTCCTATTGAACTCCACAACTGATGGCAATTTATTTTACTTTGAAAGTATTACTTATTTGCACCATTTTGAAATACTTTGAAATTGTATTTCTTATATCTCATATTATTTGAGACATGGATATTATAAACGGATTTACCGTTGATATTTTAATAAAACATAAAAGTTTTATCGTATTCTTGAAGTTGGTGAGATACCATATAATTAATGTTGGCAGCTAGGTTTTCTTCCATAGCCTCACCACTTCCTTTAGATATAGAAAAATCTTTTGCTATCTCAGGCACATCTGGCCTCACTTTTTTATTTGTGGTGTGCATTCATAATTCACATCACCACTTGCAGGGTCTGTCTTTTGCAGCCCTGATCCACTTGGAATTATATCCAAAGAGACTTCCTCCACCCTAATCCAGGGTTCAATTCTCAATTTGGCACATAGCCATATTTTGTATATTCAAGCCCCTCAGGGTCTTTTTTGGGCTGTTTGGGTACTGTGACCCTTGTCTCTTTTTATATTTTGGAGTACTTTCTCCATATCGCGATTTTTATTTAACTTTTTTAAATTACAGCCTTTCTGACTTTTAAAACTCCCTGCCAAAAGATTGTGGAGCATTTTAACCTCTCTACCGTATTTTTAACGGTACCAGTATCGGAACCGGCCCCGTAATTAATCTCTCGTCCCGATCGCTGGGTATTCCCCTGGGACGTTCTTTTCAAAACTCCGTTATTTTAACAGAGTATTTCTGTTCAATTTAAACTTTTAGTTTGTTTTTAAAATCCTTTAAAATCCTGGTTTCCACCAGGTACGGAGTTTTCCAGTCCTAAAAAAAATTTTCAACTGCACTTACCTGCCGGTTCCGAACCTACCGCTGTCGAGGAGCTGTCTGTGCAGCTCCTGCTTCTGCCGTCAGCGTCGACGTAATGCCGTTCCAGCGCCAGGCGGGCCTTCTTCACGTAGTCACTCACGTGACTCCGAAGTAAAATTTGTCACTCTCTCACTTCCAATCCGAAATTGCTTGCTGTCACCTTTCAGGAGAGAAGGTAATATGTTGTTTGTACAAAATTAGCATTCATTTAATGTTGATATTTGATACGAGTCCAAATGCCTCAGACTTTCTATAGTATACATAGTTCGTGCCAGTTGTAGTGCAATATGTTGTTGGATTTAAATGGTGGGAATTTAGCTTGAGTGCATTGTAAAAACTTCCCAAATATTTAGGTGAAAACATGTTTGTTATGTATCTTAAAATGAAAATATTTAGTCCAAATTACACATGTCCTAGAAAAATAGTTTATAACTATATCTAAATCACTTTCATACCTTCATGTACTAGGTATAGCCTAAAACCCTAATTTTCCATTTTAGGAACCCCTAAAAGAGATGAGTATGCCACTTCCCTTGATAAGTATACTTGAATGTGGGAAGTCCTCTGGAGGAAAAGCACATTTGGTGAAGGAAGTGATAGCAATTCCAAAACCCAGCCTTGGTTATAAGCAGGTAAGACATTTGACTATGCATTATATTGATTTATACATCATTAGGTGAAAAACAGTTCGATAGCACGAATTTGCTGATCAAACAATTTCTGTGTTTGTAAAAGTATTGAAGGATTATAATTTCTGCAGTAATTCTGCTCAGTACCTGGTGTATTAAGATGAACTTCAATTAAGGTCATATACTGGTAAGTTATATTATGTTATGTTACTGGCCTAACCACAAAAAGTCACAGAGAAACCTGATAGAGGTTGAAATTATGTATTCATGTAAATACGTTTTTTTTTTTTTCCTCTCAGTTATTCCTGTTGTAATTGTGCTGAGAATATACTGGAACGCATGCAAATTTTCACAAAAATTACTAAGCCACTGGGCTATTTTATGAGAGTCAGCAAAACACAACAGTAGCATCAGAAACATTGCAGGAAGAATATCAATGTTGAATATTTTAAGAACTCCATGAAGACAGCTTTACTGATAATCTGACAACTATTAACTAACAGGACCCACAGAGTGTGTACAGTATCTGGAACTTCTGTGAGGTACAAGTGCCAGATGATTGGCACATTTAAAGGAAACCATAATCACATCTGTCAATATGATTAGCACCAGTGGGAAAAAAAACTGTTGGCATCATTACCTGAACCCACCAGATCAGATTTACTAAGAATGACTGAGACATTCAGGAATTAATTAACCATGGACACTCAAGACATTCATAAATCCCATCATGCCTCAAGGGGAAAAAAGATGTCCGTATAGGCACCCAACAGTCAAGGTCCAATGAAGAAGTTATGATCCTAAGAACAGATTGTCAGTGCAAAAATCATAGATTAAGCAACACACGATTGACAAATGACATGCCTGTGGAGACGATGCAAGGTTAAACACACAAATGATCCCACCCTGCAAACCTACCCTTTGACCCCAATTCCACATCATTCTATCTGGTCCAGTCTCATCCCAGGTCTATAAAGTCATGACAACTGAACACAACAGTGTCTTTCCAGTGGCCATGCAGGTGGTCTCCAAAGTGTAATGTGGATTATTTATATCAAGTGCCTCAATGGACATGATCTTTGGTGTGCAATTCTAAAATAAATGGAGAAAGCAGCATCAAACACTGTACATGTCCGTCTCTGACCTCACAAAGGCTCCTGACAAGTCCACTTGTGAGAAGACTTTGGAGAATCCTCTTAAGATTTTGTTCCTCAAAGTAAATTATTTTCCATTGTATGTTTATGAAGATTATCAATAAGTTTATTGGCCAAGTATTCACATAACCATATAACCATATAACAATTACAGCACGGAAACAGGCCCTCTCGGCCCTTCCAGTCCGTGCCGACCATTTGTTTTCCCCTAGTCTACCTGCACTCAGACCATACCCCTCCATTCCCTTCACGTCCATATACCTATCCACTTTACTCTTAAATGTTAAAATCGATCCTGCCTCCACCACTTCTGCTGGAAGCTCATTCCACACAGCCACCACCCTCTGAGTAAAGAAGTTCCCCCTCACGTTACCCCGAAACTTCTGTCCCTTAATTCTCATGTCATGCCCTCTTGTTTGAATCTTCCCTACCCTCAATGGGAAAAACGTAGCCACGTCAACTCTGTCTATCCCTTTCATCATTTTAAAGACTTCAATCAAGTCCCCCCTTAACCTTCTGCGCTCCAAAGAATAAAGACCTAACTTGTTCAACCTTTCTCTGTAACATAGTTGCTGGAACCCTGGCAACATTCTAGTAAATCTCCTCTGTACTCTATTTTGTTGACATCCTTCCTATAACTAGGCGACCAAATTGTACACCATACTCCAGAATTGTCTTACCAATGCCTTGTACAATTTTAACATTACTTCCCTACTCCTATATTCAATGCTCTGATTTATAAAGGCCAGCACACCAAAGGCTTTCTTTACCACCCTATCTACATGCGATTCCACCTTCAGGGAACTATGCACAGTTTATTCCTAGATTCCCTCTGTTCCACAGCATTCCTCAATTCCCTACCATTTTACCATATACGTCTATTTTGATTTGTCCTGCCAAGATGTAGCACTTCACACTTAACAGCATTAAACTCCATCTGCCATCTTTCAGCCCACTCTTCCAAATGGCCCAAATCTCTCTGTAGACTTTGAAAATCTACTTCATTATCCACAACACCACCTATCTTAGTATCATCTGCATACTTACTTATCCAATTTTCCACCCCATCATCCAGATCATTGATGTACATGACAAACAACAGTGGACCCAACACAGATCCCTGAGGCACCCCACTGGTCACCGGCTTCCAACCTGACAAACAGCCATCCACCATTACTCTCTGACATCTCCCATTCAGCCACTGTTGAATCCATCTTGCTACTCCGCCATTAACACCCAAAGATTGAACCTTCTTAACCAACCTTCCATGGGGAACCTTGTCAAAGGCCTTACTGAAATCCATATAAGGAATTTGACTTGGTGCTCCGCCCGCAAGTGACAACATGACATACAGTGGTAGTTAGGAGTGACACATAAAACATTAATAATAAAACATTATAAAATACCAGAGCAAAGAGAGGCTACAGATTTTTGGTTATTGAGTCGAGCTACTACTTGTGGAAAAAAGTTGTTTTTATGTCTGGCTGTGGGTGCTTTGACAGTCCGGAGTCGCCTTCCAGAGGGAAGTGATTCAAAGAGTTTGTGGCCAGGGTGAGAGGGGTCAGAGATGATCTTCCGCTACATGAAAGACAGGAGAATTGTGGTCATGAACTCAGACACAATTCCAGTGCGGACTGAGATTATACAAATCAGGTTCATTACTAAATCCATTTTCTCAGTCTTTCTTAGTATAATATTGTACCTCTCTACCAACGGACTTCCAGCTAGAGTAGAGTTGATCTATATAATAAATGGAAAACCGTTCAACCTCTTTAACGGTTTTAAAAATAATAGAGGGACTGACATATGATGAAAGAATGGAACAACTGGGCTTATATTCACTGGAATTTAGAAGGATGAAACATAAAATTCTTAAGGGATTGGACAGGCTAGATGCAGGAAAAATGTTTATGATGTTGGGGGAGTCCAGAACCAGGGGTCACAGTTTAAGAATAAGGGGTAGGTCATTTAGGACTGAAGATGAGACAAATCTTTTTCATCAGAGAGTTATGAGTCTGTGAAATTTTCTGTCACAGAAGGCTGTGGAGGTCTATTCACTGGATGTTTTCAAGAGAGAGTTAGATATAGCTCTTAGGGCTAACAGAATCAAGGGATATGGGGAGAAAGCAGGAACGGGGTACTGATTTTGGATGATCAGCCAAGATCATATTGTATGGAGGTGTTGGCTCGAAGGGCCAAATGGCCTACTCCTGCACCTATTTTCTATGATTAACTCCACCATAGATTCTAGCTTCAATCAATTAGCTTAAAAGCAGAGATGATTCTTGCAAACGTGCACATATTAAGGCCAGGCTCCTGGCCATACTGCACTCATTCACTGAGGCATATGAGAAAATGGACCTTACACTAAACATTCGTAGAACATTGTGCAATGGCGCAGGTGGACCAATGTCACTCGACAAGTAGTCCCTGGAAAATATAGCACATTAGCGACTCGGAAGCCAAAGCTACTTGATATAAAAGTCATATTCATCAGGAGAAATCATCAGGATTCTCTTGGAGACCCTCTCAGTAGAAACACCCAAAATCAAAGTATGTCACGATTTTATTTTCTTAAGATAAAAGTTAACAGCAGGTATGATGAAATATGCTTTGAGCTCATTCGTAGAAAAAGATTACCAAGAGAAACAATGAGGACTCTTCAAGGGTTTTAAAAAATCTTGGCAACTCAAGGTAATCCCTGACTCATGACTGAAATCTCAATCACTTTGTTGGGGCTCAGCAAAAATGGCAGAACCAATGTACTTTCACCCACATCGTTCATCATTTGGCACATCACAAACATTCTGTTCCACTTGTGCCAAAGTTTGTAGGTTTTTTAGCAATGACCTTATAGTTCAAGAAAATAACGGACCTGTCATAGGTCGCCGAAAAATGTCAACATGTTGAAAATTCAGCGGCGACCAGAAAGATGTTACGACTCTTTGGAGACCTCTCATGACCATTGGAGACCTCTCACGACCATACAGGCAACCCCTTGGTGACATGTCACGGGTGAGAGGTCTCTTATGGTCGTGAGAGGTCTCCAAAGAGTCGTAGCACCTTTCTGGTTGCCGCTGAATTTTCAACATGTTGAAATTTTTCGCCGACCTATGACGTGTCCCGGCAGTCGCTGAAAAAGTCTCGTAAGTGGGACAGGCCCTTTAAGCAGACAGAAGTTATCTTTCAATTGCCATTTGGAAGAAAGGTTCAAATTGGAGTTTATTTTCCAACCTACTCCTGTGGTATTGCATTGCAATGATTGTAGATTCTCATGGCGGATGTTTGAAAATAGGTTTGGATGAATGCTCTTTGGTTGAGCTACAACCATATTAATTAGGGGCATTTAGTAATTCTGAGAGAAAACATTTTTAAAGGAATGACCCCTTATTTCAAAACAGTGATCTGCTAATTATAGATTTTCTCACCAAAGGAGGTATTGACCACTTCCACCCTATCATGACCACTCAGGATCTTATCCTTCAATCGTCCTCTCTTGATCTATTAATCTCCAGTAGTTGCAAACTAAGACTGTGCAAAAAGGTTTCATAAGATCTGCCTCTTCCATTGTTCATTTAAGTAAAGCTTCTCTGCAGACTATATGAAAATTAGGGGTGCAATTGATGGTGTGGAGGATAGTCTTTGGCTACAGATAAATATTGATAAGTTGGAAAAATGGGTAGCGTTGCAACAAAAATATTTAATCCTGAGACGTGTGATGTGATGTGCTATGGAGGAATGAATGGTAGGGCTTCAGGAAGTATTGAGGAGTAGAAGGACATTGGTGTACAAATCCAAGCATCCCTGAAATCCGTAGCACAGTTAGATAAGGTGAAGATGGTATAAGGATAGTTATCTTCATTAATCCTAACATATAATATATGAGCAGGGAGGTGATGGTAGAATTTATGAAATGTTGCCTTGGTCCTAGCTGGAGTACTGTGTATGGTTTTGTTTACCACACGGTAAGAATGACTTAAGCGCTGTGGGGACAGTGCAGAGGGGATTCATGAGATGTTACTCGGAATGGAGATTTTCAGAGTCTGAAAAGGCTGGATTTGCTTTTATTGGAACAGTGAAGGCAGAGGGGGGGCCTGGTCGAGGAATACGTACCCTACCATTGATAGGGTAGTTAGTCGGAAACCTTGACCATAGACGAATTATCTAAAATTGTAGGCCACGGGTTTAGCTTATGGTGTAAAAGGTTTAGAAGGGATCTTAGAAGAGGATAGTTGGAATCTGGAACCCGTTGCCTGAGTGAATGATGGAAGCAGACATTCTCTCAACTTTTAAGATGAGCACCTAAATAGAAGCCGTGGACCAGTTTTTGGTAAACAAGATTATTACAGTTATGGACTTGATGGTCGGAATGAATATTGTGGGCCAAAGGCATTATTGTGTGCAGGAGAACTTCATAACCTCATGACTCTATCCAAGTCATTGATGTGGATTCTAAAAAGTGGAAACTCCAGCATGATTGCTGCAGCATATAACTTGTTCTATTTTATCAACTTGCAAAAGATTCATTTATCCACCTTATTCATTTTGTCTACCTTCATTTATCCTATTAGCCAGGCAATCTGCATTCCTACATCATCCTTACAATCATATAATCATGCGTTTCTATTTTCCACTACAATATTTGATGCAGCACCTTCTTTATCCATAGCCTATGTTCCTCAACAAAATCCTATAAATTAGCCAAATATAACTTTTCCTTTCACAAAACCAAGTTGATTTGCCAGATTACCTTGACTTTTGCTGTGATCTGCTATAACATTTTAATAATATTTAATAATAGATTTTGATGTTTTCTCGTGATATATACTGTACTTAGCTAGCTGTCTGAAGCATACAAATTAGCCAGAAAAAGCAGCCTACCAGAGGACTGGGAGAAATTCAGAGTCCCGCAGAGGAGGACAAAGGGCTTAATTAGGAAAGGGAAAATAGATTATGAAAGAAAACTGGCAGGGAACATAAAAACTGACTGCAAAAGTTTTTATAGGTATGTGAAGAGAAAAAGATTAGTTAAAACAAATGTAGGTATCTTACAGTCAGAAACAGGTGAAGTGATCATGGGGAGCAAAGACATGGCAGACCAATTGAATAACTACTTTGGTTCTGTCTTCACTAAGGAAGACATAAATAATCTGCCGGAAATAGCAGGGGACCAGGGATCAAATGAGATGGAGGAACTGAGTGAAATCCAGGTTAGCCGGGAAGTAGTGTTAGGTAAATTGAATGGATTAAAGGCCGATAAATCCCCAGGGCCAGATAGGCTGCATCCCAGAGTACTTAAGGAAGTAGCCCCAGAAATAGTGGATGCATTAGTGATAATTTTTCAAAAGTCTTTAGATTCTGGAGTAGTTCCTGAGGATTGGAGGATAGCTAATGTAACCCCACGTTTAAAAAAGGGAGGGAGAGAGAAAATGGGGAATTGACCAGTTAGAATTACTGAAATATGGATAGCAGCACAGTGTGTAAATCATTAGTCATGGATTTTACGAAAGGTTATAGAAACAACGAAATTAGTGCAGGAGTAGGCCATTCAGCCCTTCGAGCCTCACCGGCTGATCAAACTCAGTATCCCGTACCTGCCTTCTCTCCATACCCTCTGATCCCCTTAGCCTGTCTTAAATATATGAACTGGCCTCAACTACCCTCTGTAGTTCCAGAGCTGTGTGAAGAAAGGGTCTTAAAGGTAAGCTGTGACCCCTTGTCCTGGACTTCCCAACATCGGAAATGCATCTGCCTGACTTTTAAGAAAAAGTCAGCATGTCTATCCAGTCTTTCTTCATAGACATGACATCCCAGGAATCAGTCTGGTGAACTCCCTCTATGGGGACCTTCCTCAATCCTTCCTCATGTCTGACGAATCTTATAGAATTTTTCGAGGATGTAACTAGTAGAGTGGAGTCAAGTTAAGTCAAGTTTATTTGTCACATACACATACGGGATGTGCAGTGAAATGAAAAGTGGCAGTGCCTGCGGACTTTGTGCAAAAAACAAACAAACAAACTACAAACAGAATCACATGGTCTTTTTCATATTAAATATTGTGGGCGGTATTGTGGTACAGTAAGTTAGTAGAGTTAGTCCCTGGTGAGATAGGAGTTTACAGTCCGAATGGGAAGAAACTCCTTCTCATCCTCTCTGTTCTCACAGCATGGCAATGGATGCGTTTGCCTGACCTTAGCAGCTGGAACAGTCCATTGCAGGGGTGGAAGGGGTCTCCCAGTATCTTATTGGCTCTGGAGTTGCACCTCCTGATGTATAGTTCCTGCAGAGGGGCGAGAGAAGTTCCCATAGTGCGTTCAGCTGAACGCACTACTGTCTGCAGAACCTTCCTATCCTGGGCAGAGCAATTCCCAAACCAGATTGTAATATTTCCAGATAAGATGCTTTCCACAGCCGCAGAGTAGAGTAGAGCAGGATACGGGAAAACCAGCGGATGTGTTATATCTGGACTTTCAGAAGGCTTTCGACAAGGTCCCACATAAGAGATTAGTATATAAACTTAAAGCACACGGTTTTGACGGTTCAGTATTGATATGGATAGAGAACTGGCTGGCAGACAGGAAGCAAAAGGTAGGAGTAAATGGGTCCTTTGCAGAATGGCAGGCAGTGACTAGTGGGGTACTGCAAGCCTCAGTGCTGGGACCCCAGCTATTTACAATATATATTAATGATTTGGACGAGGGAATCGAATGCAAAATCTCCAAGTTTGCGGATGACACGAAGCTGGGGGGCAGTGTTAGCTGTGAGGAGGATGCTGGGAGGCTGCAAGGTGACTTGGATAGTCTGGGTGAGTGGGCAAATGCATGGCAGATGCAGTATAATGTGGATAAATGTAAGGTTATCCACTTTGGTGGCAAAAACAGGAAAGTAGACTATTATCTGAATGGTGGCCGATTAGGAAGAGTGGAGATGCAACGAGACCTCAGTACCAAATGGTACACCAGTCATTGAAAGTAGGCATGCAGGTGCAGCAGGCCGTGAAGAAAGCGAATGGTATGTTAGCATTCATAGCAAAAGGATTTGAGTATAGGAGCAGGGAGGTTCTACTGCAGTTGTACAGGGTTTTGGTGAGACCACACCTGGAATATTGTGGAATGTTTTGGTCTCAAAATCTGAGGAAAGACATTCTTGCCATAGAGGGAGTACAGAGAAGGTTCACCAGACTGATTCCTGGGATGTCAGGACTTTCATATGAAGAAAGACTGGATAGACTCGGCTTGTACTCGCTAGAATTTAGAAGATTGAGGGTGGATCTTATAGAAACTTACAAAATTCATAAGGGGTTGGACAGGCTAGATGCAGGAAGATTGTTCCCGATGTTGGGGAAGTCTAGTACAAGGGGTCACAGTTTAAGGATAAGGGGGAAATCATTTAGGACCGAGATGAGAAAAACATTTTTCACACAGAGAGTGGTGAGTCTCTGGAATTCTCTGCCACAGAAGGTAGTTGAGGCCAGTTTTTGGCTATATTTAAGAGGGAGTTAGATGTGGCCCTTGTGGCTAGAGGGATCAGGGGGTATGGAGAGAAGGCAGGTATGGGATACTGAGTTGAATGATCAGCCATGATCATATTGAATGGCGGTGCAGGCTCGAAGAGCCGAATGGCCTACTCCTGCACCTATTTTCTATGTTTCTATGTCTGTAGTTTCTTGCTTTCTGTCTTCCTTTATGAATAAATGAGTTACATTTTTTATTTCTCTTCTCCAAATCTTGTGAACTTTGGAAAATTAAAACCAGCACATTGTCACACAACCACTTTTAAGACTCCACTTGAACCCAGTTCATAGCTCTAACAATTTTCTTTCTGCACCACTGCCCTGGTGTTTGTAATTCAGAATGGCATGATGGATCAATTCATCCAAAATTGAGAGCTAAACTATTGTATTAAACATGATTTGAGAATGTACTGTAATTGTAAGCTGTTTGAAATTGTCTTGTAGAGTATCAAAATGATCAGAGATCTTCAGCAAGAAATCAGCAAGTGGATGTTTGCACCAAAAACTGGAGTAAGTATATTGAAGAATAATCCATTTACTCAAATTAAGCACTCGCGAATTCATTTTATGTTAAATAATGTTTTATGTTAAGATTCAAGTATTTTAAAAATAGACTAGCCTTATCCTTTGTTTTTGTTGATGGACGGAGAGGTAATTATGCAGATCACTGAATCTTTAATACGAAACAGACAAAACAACTTGTTTCTGCATTCAGCTTGCAGCAATGTCTCAGTCGGGCTGCTGGAAGAAAGGATATGATCGTATAGAACAACCATTTGAGATGATCCAAGAGGTTTGCACAGCACTGCAATTGACGTTGGGGGATGATCTGCATTTGATGCTCAACTGTGCTGCACATGAATTGATGGATTATGTGAGTTTATATTATAATTACATATCCAGAATTATTCAAATCTGTAATTCAACATCATTCATATCCTTGTATATACATCACTTAATAGTGTTGCTTGGCAACTTTTGTGGAACCTTTCAACCAAGCGGAGTTAATATGATACTTGAATTCCCCTTCACTGACTAGTCTTTTAGTAACACTTTCTGATATCTCCAGCTTGTTTGCAAATTTTTTGTCTGATTTATGGTTTATTTAATAGAATGTTCTATTCTGACATTTATGCCTTAATTATTTTAGTGTGAAGCAATATTTCATGCACAGTTATAACCATATAACCATATAACAATTACAGCACGGAAACAGGCCCTCTCGGCCCTTCCAGTCCGTGCCGACCATTTGTTTTCCCCTAGTCCCATCTACCTGCACTCAGACCATACCCCTCCATTCCCTTCCCGTCCATATACCTATCCACTTTACTTTTAAATGTTAAAATCGATCCTGCCTCCACCACTTCTGCTGGAAGCTCATTCCACACAGCCACCACCCTCTGAGTAAAGAAGTTCCCCCTCACGTTACCCCTAAACTTCCGTCCCTTAATTCGCATGTCATGCCCTCTTGTTTGAATCTTCCCTACCCTTAATGGGAAAAGCTTATCCACGTCAACTCTGTCTATCCCTTCCATCATTTTAAAGACCTCAATCAAGTCCCCCCTTAACCTTCTGCGCTCCAAAGAATAAAGACCTAACTTGTTCAACCTTTCTCTAACATAGTTGCTGGATCCCAGGCAACATTCTAGTAAATCTCCTCTGTACTCTCTCTATTTTGTTGACATCCTTCCTATAATTAGGCGACCAAAATTGTACACCATACTCCAGAATTGGTCTCACCAATGCCTTGTACAATTTTAACATTACTTCCCTGCTCCTATATTCAATGCTCTGATTTATAAAGGCCAGCACACCAAAGGCTTTCTTTACCACCCTATCTACATGCGATTCCACCTTCAGGGAACTATGCACAGTTATTCCTAGATCTCTCCGTTCCACAACATTCCTCAATTCCCTACCATTTACCATGTACGTCCTATTTTGATTTGTCCTGCCAAGATGTAGCACTTCACACTTATCAGCATTAAACTCCATCTGCCATCTTTCAGCCCACTTTTCCATATGGCCCAAATCTCTCTGTAGACTTTGAAAATCTACTTCATTATCCACAACACCACCTATCTTAGTATCATCCAATTTTCCACCCCATCATCCAGATCATTGATGTACATGACAAACAACAGTGGACCCAACACAGATCCTTGAGGCACCCCACTGGTCACCGGCTTCCAACCTGACAAACAGCCATCCACCATTACTCTCTGACATCTCCCATTCAGCCACTGTTGAATCCATCTTGCTACTCCACCATTAACACCCAAAGATTGAACCTTCTTAACCAACCTTCCATGGGGAACCTTGTCAAAGGCCTTACTGAAATCCTTATAGACAACATCCACTGCTTTACCCTCATCAATTTCCCTAGTAACTGCTTCAAAAAATTCAAGAAGGTTTGTCAAACATGACCTTCCAGGCACAAATCCATGTTGGCTGTTCCTGATCAGAGCCTGTTTATCCAGATGCTTATATATATATTATCTCTAAGTATCCTTTCCATTAATTTACCCACCACTGACGTCAAACTAACAGGTCTATAATTGCTAGGTTTATTCTTTGAACCCTTTTTAAACAATGGAACCATATGCGCAGTACGCCAATCCTCCGGCACTATTCCCGTTTCTAATGACATTTGAAATATTTCTGTCATAGCTCCTGCTATTTCTACACTAACTTCCCTCAATGTCCTAGGGAATATCTTATCAGGACCTGGAGATTTATCCACTTTTATATTTTTCAAAAGTGTCAGTACTTCCTCCTCTTTGAATCTCATAGTTTCCATAGCTACTCTACTTTTTTTCCTTACTTCACATAGTTCAATATCCTTCTCCTTGGTGAATACCGAAGAAAATAAATTGTTCAATATCTCCCCCATCTCTTTTGGCTCTGCAGATAGCTGTCCATTCTGTCTCTCTAATGGTCCAATTTTATCCCTCGTTATCCTTTTGCTATTAATATAGCTGTAGAAACCCTTTGGATTTACTTTCACCAGTTGATGCGGAAACAAGGAAAGCTGTGTCAGAGGCCTTATATTTAATGTATGCTGAAAATGTATTTGCCATGAATTTGTTTGGATAACTAATAAGGCAAAGGCATTCCACTGCTCCATAATACAAACCTCATTAAGTTCACCAAATGTCCTCTGTTTTGTGGCTGGGCTTCATGGCTCTGTAATACCTACATATTAATTGCTTTATATCTTTGTTATACGTTAGGCTAAGATACATCTGTATCTCTTAATGCTGTGCCTGATGACATTTACTATTCATAGATGACTATTCACTGCTGAATTTGTATTATTGTTTTCTCCATTGAATTGTATTCACAGTAATGTTTATTATCTCTATATTTTGTATCTTTTTTTTTTAATAAATACCATTCAATTAGTATTTCTGACAGGAACAACATCTCCATCTGCTTTAGCATAATCATAGAAATTCTTCTCCTGCTGAAAGGGTGGGGGTTTCTCAAATGGAATTCTGTCTGTACTCAAGATGAGTGACACAGACCGATTGTGACCCAAAAAGGCTGATTCCCAGATGCCGCTGAAACTGCAGGCATGATGACATAACTGACAAAAAGTCTATTAGAAACATAGAAAATAGGTGCAGGAGGAGGCCATTCGGCCCTTAGAGCCAGCACCGCATCCATTGTGATCATGGCTGATCGTCCCCTATCAATAACCCATGCCCTTCATGAATCCCCATATCCCTTGACACCACTAGCCCCTAGAGCTCTATCTAACTCTCTCTTAAAGATGCATTGAGATGCATCTTCTTTCAATGTAAAAATAACCTAGGGAGCTTGAAGTTGAAAGATCACATGTGAAAGATAGGCTGAATGTAAACTCAAACTTAAGTGTAATTGATAATGTCAGTATTCAGTTCATTTACTTCACAATGATTAGAAGTGTTAGACACATGAACGTGTGAGGTTTTTAAAATGCATTTATTTTTGGTTTGCAAGCACTACTTACATTGATGGCATTTATTCTCCAACGCTAATTGCCTTTAAGAAGGTGAATAGTAAGATTAAATGAGAACTTACCAGTTTGAAGTTTGATCTTGATTTTATGAGGAGTTACGATGAGCGATTACGTGAAGAAGACTGTCAGTCGTCATGTGCGTCAATCTTCAAAACAGCAGTGTGGAATCACAGATAAAAGAAGTTGACCTAAAGATAGTAAGATTTGGAGAACTAGAACTACCAGATAACCTGATAATATGAGGGTTGGGAGCGGTGGGCACGTAATCGCTCATCGTAACTCCTCATAAAATCAAGATCAAACTTGAAACTGGTAAGTTCTTGTTTAATCTTACTATTGCCTTCGGAGTCACATGAGTGACTACGTGAAGATTTCAAAGCTCTGTGATTTCACGCTGGTTTGAATCCAGGCGTCACACACTGAATGGATTGACCATGGGTGAGTGAGAAAATATTAATGCATTCAGACATAACATAGGTGGGTAACAATACTGATGCTTTAATGTAAATACAAAAATGATAGTGACCCCACTCAATCTGGGGTGAAACTATAAACAGAATTCAAAATGGTACGTGCTAACACCCCCGGTCCGGCAATGGGTTTATTATAAAACCGGCGGAACATCCTTTCATTGGCCCATCCTGCCGCCACTAGGATGCTGTTGAGGGGCACGTCCATAGCCCTTGCTGGCGATGTTGATGCAGCCCTGGTGGAGTGAGATTTGTAAATGTCAGTATCTACTCCTGCAACTTTTAGCCATCTGGAAATGGTTTGTGTTGACACCGCATGGTGTGGCTTTTAGGTGGCTGATTAGGACAGCAAACTCTGAGCCTCTGAGGCTCCTGGTGACTGTAATATACTGGTGCAAGTGATCGACCACACATAGTCGTGTATCTTCGGGGTATGCCAGGAACTCAAGCCTGGGCTCTGGCACCCCGGTCCTGCTCAGCTTAACAAAATCATAAATGACGAAAGTTATGGTGTTGGCAGTGGTGTGCATGTTGTTGAGTCGCAGTTTGTGCAGAGTCTGGACTCTGAGCGCAATTAGCACGAGCGTAATGAGCGCAATTGGCATGACCACCCTGAGGGTGAGCTTGTGTAAGGATAGTGTGGTGGTTGGGGCCCACTGACGGAGTAGTGTTAGCACCACGCTAACATCCCATGTGTCGGTATATCGTGGCCTGGGGGGTGTAGTGTTGTATATGCCCTTCATGAATCCCCATATCTAGCGGCTAGTGGTGTCAAGGGATATGGGGCAATAAGGGGATGTTTTCCCACCGGTAGGGCCCCCGTTCCCAATACTAAATATGAAGACAGTGCACTCCTGGCACTGTAGCCTAATTTCTGGTCATGATATAAGGCAGACAGAAATTCCAGTATGTCCGTGATGCACACAGTGTCATATGTAATGTTGGATGCCCGGCAATACGTCTACCATTTCTTGATGTGGGAGACGTACTGCTTTTGTGTGCTGTCCCTCCAGACCACTGTAATTACATCCATCGTTCGATCAGCCAGTCCGAGTCCCAGGAAAGGTCTCCTCAGAATATGCACACCAACAAATTGATTTGGTCATGTAGCGGATGATGGCTCCCTGTAACCGGGTGTACCAGCAGCTCCCTGCTGTTGGGGACAGCCATCAAAGGCTGTGTCATGATTCCCAGGACAAATGGGAACCAAGATTACGTAGGCCAATCTGGCACTACCAAAATGCCTACAGCATTGTCTTGCGTTATTTTCACCAAGCATCGGATGATGAGGCAAAATGGAGGGAAAACATACAAGAACATTCCTCCCCAATGCAGTGCGAACGTATCGACTGCTACTGCCCCTGGATCTGGCTCCCATGAGACATATTTGGGTAACTGGTGATTCAACCTGGAGGCAAACAAGTCAATATCCGGCATGCCATATCGGGCAACAATGTTGGTGAGCACGACATGATTCAACATCCATTCTGTGTTATCATTGAATTTCCGTGATCTAGTGTCGCCACCATAGTGTCCGCCGTGGCCCAAATGTTCCTTGCAATACCCCAATGCCAAAGGAGGTTTGCCAATTTATCATGTGATACAGATTTAATTCCACCCATGTGATTGACATACGCCACTGCTGTGGTGTTGTCAATCTGTAGTTGAACATGCACATGATGCATACTGCTGCAATAAGCCTTTAAGCCATAGAGTGCTCCCAACAACTCTAAGTAGTTGATGCCATATTACTGTAGGATTAAGGACTCCTGCACATTCCATATGCCCCCGCAGTTGGAGCTAGTGTCTGTTGCCCCCCAGCCCAGGCCACTCGCATTGGTTTGTATTATTACCGATGGTGTGTCAACTTGAATTTTCTTAGAACAGTGATGTATATTAGTAGCCCACCAGTGTAATTCCGCAATGGCGTCTGGTGGTAAGTGCATATGTTCCCCGAATTAGCCTACGTGAGATTTGAGGGCCCGTTCCTTTGCATGTTGTAAATTTTGGTAGTGCAAAGGTCCGAAGCGTACAGCTGGAAGGGCTGCCACAAGCTTGCCAATTATGCTTGCTACTTGTCTGATTGTTGGCTGCTGGTTAGCAATTAGCTTATTGCAGGCTTCCACCAAGTCTGATTGCTTGCCACCTGGCAGAATCACTGACATTTGAATTGAGTTGATTGTAAGTCCTAGGTAACAATTACCCTGATTGGAGTCAATTTTGACTTAACTGGATGGATTACGAATCCCAGCCTCTCAAACATGAGTTTGGTAGCTGAAACAGATGCTATTGCTGATTCCTTTGTGTCCCCAATTATTAGAATGTCATCCAAATAAGCCATCACAATGTGGTTCTGTGCTCGTAGCAGTCCCAGAACCGGTTTTAGTAATTTTGTAAAAAGTCTGGGAGCTGAAGTCAGCCCATTTGGCAACGCCTTGAATTGCCACATCTGCCCCATCCAGTTAAATTTCAAATATCTCCTGTGTTCCCTATGTATTGGTACAGAGCAGTAAGCATCTTTTAGATCTATGCAAGCCATATAACATCCTTTGGAAACCAGCTGGACAGCTGTACCAAAGTTGTCCATTTTAAAATGTTTATTCTGCATATGGGTATTGAGTTCCGTCAAGTCTAGGATAATACGACTTCATCCTTCTTTTGCTTGGGAAAAATGTTCGATTCAAATTGATGTGATTCTTGGCGAGACCTCTGAATCACCCCTTTTGCATGTAAAGCCTGAATTTCAGCTTGTATCTCAAATATTTCCTGTTGTAGAAACACATATGTGCGATTTGGTAAATTTTGAGTGGGTGTTGACGAGTCAAGAAGGAACTCAATTTTAAACCCCTGTACACTGTGGAGTATGAATGGGTCTGCTGTAATGCAAATCCATTCATTCAAATAATGTTTTGGCCTCTCCTTACTTGTAAGTTAGAGGTGTGTAAATTGTCCCACAAGGGAATAGAATGTCCTACCTTGGGCGTTACTGCCTGTGTGGTCCTGGCCTCCAGCCTCCCGCCTTGGAACAGCTGGAGTCTGCCACCTGTCCCTGAGCACCTAGGCTGGTTGCGCCTGGTGTGGAAGGCGGCATAGGGGTGGCCTCGTGGCGATGAGCCCCTGGGTGGAGTTGAGGCTCGGCTCATGAGGCGGAGAGTCTTGGCCTCGTCATCCAGCTCTCGGACCTGCTTCGGCAGGTCTGACCCAAAGAGGTAGTTGGCTGGCTGTACATTGCTGGCCTTGCACAGCACCGCAAATTTCGGGTTGAGCGCCGGCCGTATTGCGCTCTTGTGCAGACAGTTTATCTCGAACAGGGCATTACAGAGGAGCCCCACAGCGTCCTGCTGTGTCTCCGTCAGTGGCCCGCCATCGATCGACCTGGCAAAAGCCGTTACCCCTGAGGCCAGTAATTTTAGAATTTTCTGGAGTTTAACCTCCTGGGCTCTTACCCCTGCTCCAATATGGCCCCAGATGGCGTGATTGACGACCGGTACACAGAGTGAGGCACAGTTGACAGGTGTACTGCAGCGGCCGGTGGTCTCCTCCATAACCTGGTCCTTTAGCTGGTGCGAGGCCAGGTAGCTTATGGTGGTGGCCAGCTCTTCATCCAAGGCCTCTCCGGTTGGGGTAGGTATGGCGAACTTAGACGCCAATAGAGGCACTGTGGCCCCTCGCTCCCTAGGGTGTTCCCCTGATGTGCCTCCTTGCTCTGAGTCAGGATACTGCTGACTCCATGAACTCCCCTCTACAGAGAAGGAGACACATCGCAGCCCTGCGTAAGGTGCTGCTAGCGCGGGCTCCCGTGGAGAACCGGCCTGATACTGCTCCCTCCTCTGGAGTCTGGAGGCACCTCTCCAACAGGTGCTCCATCTGGGAAAGGCACCCGCAGACGCTTCCCAGTGTGGGAGGTGATTCCTCCGGCCCGGACTCATCGGAGTCTACGGGTCTGCAGACTCGTGGGTGGCTTTGCGCTCCGGCGGGGCTGCCACGGTGCTCTCCTGTAGCACCAAGTCTGCTGCCGCTGGTTCCAACACCGGTGGCCTTGAAGGTGACTTGGACAGCCGTCCGCTACCTGCAGCACCGCGGTCTTCCGTAGCCGGCTTCGCAGACCGTCTCCGCACCTTTGACATGGTAGGTTTGTTCTGTTGGTAGAAAAACTAACAACCGAACCTGCCAAACAACGACCGTAAGTAACTTATTAAAAAACACTTACCTCGGTTTTTAAAACTTACCGCTGGAGAGACGCAACGCGCCTGCCAGTCAGTCATTGGTGAACGCTTCAGACGTAATGACGCGCATGACGACTGACGGCCTTCTTCACATAGTCACTCACGTGACTCCAAAGTAAAATTAGATGGTGAGGCTCATTGGCCCTACAGCTTAAGATATGTTTTTGGATAACGAATTCCAGAATTTGGTTCTCGCAATGGTGAAAGATGGTAATGTATTTCTGAGCCAGGTTGGTGTGCATCCTAGAGGAAAAACAGATGGTGTTCCAATTTCATTGATGCACGTGTTCATTATGACGATAGAAGACTTGGTATGGAACTTATCCCGGAGGAGTATTAGAGAGTAATTGCTCTGAATTTAGTACATGACGCATACTGAGCCAGTAAAGGAAGCAATTAATGTTAAGGGTGCTGGACGGAATGTAAATCAAATTTGCTGTTTTGTCCTGGATGGTGTCAAGCTGCATGTGTATTATTGGAACAACACGTCCAGGCAAATGTAAACTTCAATCATATTCATCAACTGTGGTCTGTAGACTATGGAAATGAATGGCATTCATTGCAGAATACCCAACTGGTTGCCTGCTCTTTTAGTCACTGCCTTTATGTGGCTGATCCAGTTCAGTTTCTGAGCCACCTCCCCTCCATAATGTAAATGAGCCCCGTCCCAGAATGTTAATGGTCTGGTATCCAGTAATGCCATGTAACTTCAAGGGTAGTTGGCTCTTCTACAGGTACTTCTCAGGTACTTTTGTGTTGCGAATGTTACTTGGCAAGGTTACTTGTTGTGAATGTTACTCGTGCTTGATGTGGACTGCTTTCCTTCTTGATGAGTTGCAAATGGCATTGAATGTTGTGCAATCATCAGTGAACATTCACAGTCTGTACTTGGGATGGAGAGAACGTCATTGATATAGATGGTTGGGCCCAGGACTGTTCTGAGGAACTGACATTGAAGTTATGGGGCTGGGTTGATAAATGTTCAACTACAACCATTTTCCTTTGTGTGAGGTATGACTAATGATAATGGACGTTAGTTCCACCAGCATAGTTAAATGCCACATTTGTTTGGTCAAATTTTGATTTGATATCACTTTCATTTAACCTTTCAAATTCACCTCTTTGTTCCAGGTTTGAAATTAGACTGTGGTAAGATTTGGGCCCAAGTTGTCCTTGTGAATTACAAACTTAGCATGAACCTGCTCACTTTTTCCACAGTGTTGCATAAATGCTGAACACTGGAACAGCTTTGGTAGAGTATGGCTAATTCTGGAATGCAGGTCTTCAGTACATCAACCAAGTTGTCATTTGGTGCCATAGCCTTTATTCTATCTCATGACCAGCTATTTCTTGATATCACATGGACTGAATCAATTTTTGCAGATAGTTTCTTTAGGGAATTTTCACGCGAATGGTTCAAGAACAACTTCTCCCTTACAGCCATTAGGCTATTAAATACTACAATTTCAAATAAACTCTGAACTACCTAGCCTATTGTTATTATTATTATTTCACTATTATTATTTGTTTTTTAGGTGTACACTAGACCAAGTGGGACCCATTGGGGGGGAGAGGGAGGGGTGAGGAGGGGGGAGGGTGAGGGGGGGGGGTTGAGGAGGAGAAAGGGGGGGAGAGGAGGAGAAGAGGGGAGAGGAGGGGGAGAGGAGGGGGAGAGGGACCCGAGACGGACCCGAGAGCTCGTTCCACACTCGCAGCGCATGGAACACAGCATGCAGATCCATTGTGATGTCATCAGCGAAAGACAGCGTTTTTTTCCAATTTTTTTTCAGATTTGTGAACATTTTCATTAATAACTCAGAAATAAAGCATTAATTTTTCAGATAAGGCGATTTCAGACTCCACGGGATAAATCTCTCCTGGAATATGTAAACATTTTACCGTTTTTTCGAGAAGATGCGATTATATACAAATAAAAACACACACATCCAAGATCAGAGTTTTATAATTATAGAGATATGTGTGTATGTTTGAAGTGAGGTGAATTTGAAAGGTTAAATGAAAGTGATATCAAATCAAAATATATATATAATACATTATATATATATTATGTATTATACACACACACACACACACACACACACACCACACACACTAGACCAAGTGGGACCCTTTGGGTGCCATGTTCACACGGGAGGGCTGGTACCCCAACGCAATATACTCTGCACCAATTCCAATATTGGTGGGGGGTGGGGGGGCGCTTTCTGGAGTGCTAGTATGGGTGTGGACGAAAGGGACTGGTTTCAAGGGGGCTAGTATGGACATTGTGGGCCAAATGGTTTCTTGGGTTGGCAGATTAGTCACTCAGGCCTGGTGGGCTGGCAGCTCAGTCACTCAGGCCTGGTGGGCTGGCAGCTCAGTCACTCAGGGCTGGTGGACTGGCAGCTCAGTCACTCAGGGCTGATGGGCTGGCGTGTCAGTCACTCAGGGCTGATGGGCTGGCATCTCAGTCACTCAGGGATGGTGGGCTGGCAGTACACTCATGTTTATTCCTTGAAATTCCATTTGAAGCAGAGTGCAGGACACCACATTCAATTTTATAGCATTTCAGGCAGAGTGCATACCACCACATTCAATTTCATAGCATTTCAGGCAGAGTTCAGGCCACCACATTCAATTTCATAGCATTTCAGGCAGAGTGCAAGCCACCACATTCAATTTCATAGCATTTCAGGCAGAGTGCAGGCCACCACATTCAATTTCATAGCATTTCAAGCAGAGTGCAGGCCACCAAATTGACAAACATCTCATTGCATTGTCATTAAGGGCTGACAAATCATTTATTGCAATTACATTGCAGACTCACAGTTTAGTTGATTCACAGCTTAGAATGACAATTGTGGACTCTCCCTCATGTGCTTCCAGAGGGACTGACTCACTTCCAGGCATCCGGGGTTTCATAGTCCTGCCCCCCCCCCCCCCCCCCGGAAATGGCGTTACCTTCATCATGGTGATTGACAGGCGAGAGGACCAATCAGCTGATCAAGAATTTTTAAACACTCATAACTTTTTTAATTATCATCGATCGGAAAAATCCTCTGGGCTGCCTCAGCGGAGGAGGACTGTGAGTAAGATGGCCAAAATCATAGCGATATATGGTAGCGTTTTTTTCTAAAATCAATATACAGCACTGACAGGAAGTAGTCAAGATGATACTTTTAGTTATATAGATAGATATAGATATATATATATATATATATATATATATACATATATAGTGTGTGTCTGTTAGTATGTATATATACACTCACTGAACTTGTTTTCTTATTTATTATATTGTTTGCAGTGTACTATGTGTACGTATCCTGTTATGCTGCCGTAAGTAAGAATTTCAATCTGAATAAGAATCTCTGACATAAAACAGCCTTGACCCTTGAAATCTGAGATTCTTCCATTCCTTTCAGTGTGCTACATTCGTACTGAAATGGGACAAGTGAGCATTTCAATTTATATCTTACAGGAAAAACAGAAATATGAAGTTATAACTGGAGTATTAAAACATCCTGATGAAATGATAGAATTCTACATCAACTTGGTAAAGCAGTACCCGTCAATTATTGGTCTGATAGACCCTCTCCGGAAGGAGGTTAGTAACTGTTATATCAGTCTGAAAGACAAAAACATTAGAACCTTGCGTAACATAAATAAGCAGTGTATATAGATTGTGAACTACTGTTCCATCTGGTTCAAAGCCAGTGTTTCCACTTTGAAGGAAATTACCCGAAATGCTGGTTGTCTTCGGGTAATTTTAGGGAAATCAAATAATTTCAGGAAATTTCCCGACCCTGTAAGACTTCCCCAACTGTGCATGTGCAACTGCCGCCCCAACTGCGCACGCGTGGCTACCGGGCCCACTGCGCATGCGTGGGGAGACGCGAAGGGGTCCAATCAGGCCCGCTGGATGATTTGCGGAAAAAAAGTATGTACCTGTATATTTATGGCCATTCCGTGCCTGCGCAGTTGGGGGAGGCCCATCAGCCGTGTCACAATTGACAATGGCACCTGTGACGCGGTTGGAACACTGTCTCCCCGCACATGCGCAGTGGGCCCGGTATCTGCGTGTGCGCAGTTGGGGCGGCAGTCGCACATATGCAGTTGAGGAAGGCTTACCGGGCCGGGATATACCATTAAATTCCAGGTAATTTGGAATTCTATTTCAGGAAAAAAAAAAATGAGGTGTGGAAGCACTGTTCAAAGCTCTCCTTTTTATTCAATTCATAATAACAGAGGCTTAAAAATAATAACATACAGAGCCCTCCATAATGTTTGGGACAAAGACCCATCATTTATTTATTTGCCTCGGTACACAATTTGAGATTTGTAATAGAAAAAATAACATGTGGTAAAAGTGCACATTGTCAGATTTTATTAAAGGGTATTTTTATACATTTTGGTTTCACCATGTAAAATTACAGCAGTGTTTATACATAGTCCCCCCATTTCAGGGCATCATAATGTTTGGGACACATGGTATCACAGGTGTTTGTAATTGCTCAGGTGTCTTGAATTGCCTCCTTAATGCAGGTATAAGGGAGCTCTCAGCACCTAGTCTTTCCTCCAGTCTTTCCATCACCTTTTGAAACTTGTATTGCTGTTTATCAACATGAGGACCAAAGTTGTGCAAATAAAAGTCAAAGAAGCCATTATGAGACTGAGAATCAAGAATACAACTGTTACAGACATCAGCCAAACCTAATGCTTACCAAAATCAACTGTTTGGAACATCATTAAGAAGAAATAGAGCACTGGTGAGCTTACTAATCACAAAGGGACTGGCAGGCCAAGGAAGACCTCCACAGCTGATGACAGAAGAATTCTCTCTATAAAAAAAAAAATCTCCAAATCTTATCCGACAGATCAGAAACATTCTTCGGGAGTCAGGTGTGAATTTGTCAATGACCAATGTCCACAGAAGACTTAATGAACAGAAATACAGAGGCTACACTGCAAGATGCAAACCACTGGTAAGCTGCAAAAATAGGATGGCCAGGTTACAGTTTGCCAAGAGCTACTTAAAAGATGAACCACAGTTCTGGCAAAAGGTCTTGTGGATAGATGAGACGAATATTAAATTATATCAGTGATGGCAAGAGCAAAGTATGGAGGAGAGAAGGAGCTGCTCTAGATCCAAAGCATACCACCTCATCTGTGAAACACAATGGTGGGGGTGTTATGGCCTGGGCATATATGGCTGCTGAAGATACAGGTGCACTTATCTTCATTGATGATACAACTGCTGATGGCAGTAACATAATGAATTCTGAAGTGTATAGACACATCCTATCTGCTCAAGCTCAAACAAATGCCTCAAAACCCATTGGCGTAAGACAATTATCCCAAACATACTGCTGAAGCAAGAAAGGAGACTTTTGAAGCTAAGAAATGGTAAATTCTTGAGTGACCAAGTCAATCACCCGATCTGAACCCGATTGAGCATGCCTTTTATATGCTGAAGAGAAAACTGAAAGGGACTAGCCCCCAAAACAAGCATACTCTAAAGATGGCTGCAATGCAGGCCTAGCAGACCATCACTAGAGAAGACACCCAGCAACTCGTGATGGCTATGAATCACAGACTTCAAGCAGTCATTGCATTCAAAGGATATGTAACAAAATACTAAAAATGACTACTTTCATTTACATGACATTGCTGTGTCCCAATCATTATGGTGCCCTGAAATGGAGGGACTATGTATAAACACTGCTGCAATTTCTACATGGTGAAACCAACATGTATAAAAATGGCCTTTATTAAAATCTGACAACGTGCACTTTAACCACATGTGATTTTTTTTTTCTATTACAAATCTCAAATTGTGGAGTACAGAGGCAAATAAATAAATAAATGTCCTTTCTGGAATAGTTGCAAAGAATAGATTAGCAATATAATCGAATAAAGTCAAGATTGTTGTGCAGCATCTACGGAAGACATCAAATGGCATTCCTCAAATGGGGACTTTTCTGTCATTCCAATTGGTCAGAAATTTCAGTAGAAGAAAACTGCCGGAAAGATAATCCATAATAGCTTTTAAAGGAGAGAGAAAAAAAAAGAAAATTGTGAAGGAGAGAGAAATATCTGAACAAAGAATAAAGTTTTCAAGAGTCAAGAGAGTTTTTATTGTCATGTGTCCCAGATAGGACAATGCAATTCTTACTTGCTGCAGCACAACAGAATATGTAAACATAATACAAAAACAGAAGATAGGAAGAAGCTGTTCCTGAACCTGGATGTTACAGATTTCAGGCTCCTGTACCTTCTTCCCAATGGCAACAGTGAGATGAATGTGTTACCAGGATGGTGTGTGTGTTTGATGATGTCGGCAGCATTTTTGAGGCAGCGACTGCGAAAGATTCCTTCGATGGTGGGGAGGTCAGAGCCGGTAATGGACTGGGCAATGGTAACAACTTCTAAAGGTGGTAGAGAAAAGATAAAACTTTAAGAACTTTTAGGGATAAGTGTCAACAAAAATAGTCTTCTAAATTATATAATCTTGTTATTCATATTAGTAATTGGTCTATGTTATGATTCTGCTTCTTAGTCTTGGATATATAAAGTTACAAGAAACCGTCCTGCAGCTGGGTCATTAAAGTCTCTAATATTCCTTCAGATGTACACAAAAATAAATCCCCTGATGCTGTTCTGAAGATATTCAGGGAAATTCTTCCCCTATCTCCTGACTGCTACTTATCCTTCATCAATATCAATAAACACAACTCAACTGTTATCATAGTCCAATTCAGCCACTTAATCCAAACAGTCATTCACACAACAGACATGACCTGCTGTATTCTGCTTGTAGAGAAAGATCAATAGAAATTGCAGCAGCATTTCCATTATGACAACTAATTTCAGACGCTCCACACAAGGATATCATATCTTCTTTTGTGCTATGGATTTATTATTTTTATTAATAAGCAATATTTGTCTTTGAACGTGGAAAAATATAACAATTTTACTTTCCTAAATCTCAACATCACAAACAGTTCGGGCATCATTAATTTGCAGTTATGGGAAGGATGTCTCTGTCAGCTGTAAACAAAATTATCAGTTCAATGGAAAGACCAACTACAATTAACAAGACTACACCAGCCTCATTCAGCTGGCAGCACCATCACTTGCATCTGTCCTAATATTTCATGTAGCTCACTATCAAGCATTGATAACTTTTCTTTGAAGCGTTTTGTATGTCTTACTGCATTTAGCTACAAAATGAATGAAAATTGTATTTAATTATTTGGGTTGCAAGAATATTAATCTATGCATTTTATATCAATGTAGTAATCCATTTGTTTTTCTATTCAGGATGTGGAGCAGTGGAATAAACTATGCAGTCTTCTTAGTCCCCAATGTTATATATTGGCTGATGCAGCTTCAAGATCAATAGACAAGCTCCTAACAGAGGGCCTGGGTACAAAGCTATACAGTGGTTTAGTTGTGAAACACGCCAATCAAACCACAATTTCAAATTTGATTCAAGTAGCAAAATTGATGGAAGGTATGTTATTTATGAGCTAAAAACAAAAACTTACCATTACTTTTTATATGTTTAAGAAGGAACTGCAGATAAAGAAGAAGGAATTGGGGACAGAAAGAACGGTCTCGACCCGAAACATCACCTATTTCCTTCGCTCCATAGATGCTGCCTCACCCGCTGAGTTTCTCCAGCATTTGTCTACCTTCCATTACTTTTTAAATAATTATTAGTGAGCATGTGACATTCAATTTCTCTTCACAAAATAATTCAAAATTCTGCCCAACAATAAGGTCCAACATTAATAAAATACATTTCATGAGGCACCCGTGAAACATAAAATGTGATTGAAAAATTTGGTTATGTAAAACCTTTTGAAGCTGAGGAAAGGTATAGCTGAGTAAGTGGATTCAGGGTGTTTGTTAATGAGAGGTGGCTATAATCACACAATGATACAGTTGATGTGGTATAATCATTTCAGACACATTTGGGAAAAACACAATGTGCGGATAACCCTGGATTAAATGAGGTTACAAAACTAGAATAGATCAGTTCAAGGAGATACCTGAAAGATGTGAAATCCATGCATAGAGTCCCAGTTATTCAGTGAAGATGAAGAAGAATTTAGGTGGTGAATAGAATATTTTAACAAAAATGCTTGAAGAATTCAGGAGTCTGAAAAGAAAAAAACGAAACATTTCAGGTCAGAAACCCTCAGAACTGGGGTGGAGGAAGATGAGGGAGTTTATTTTTCAAAACACAGCTAGAGGGGCAAAGTTCTGTAAAATGAAAGGCTTTATGGAGATTGGATAAGACAGATCAGCCGATGAAGCGCTTGAACACTGAGGGTGTCAGGGGTCATGGGAAAAGGCAGGAGAATGGGGTTGAGAGGGAAAGATAGATCAACCATGATTGAATTGCGGAATAAGCGTGATGGGTCGAATTGCCTAATTCTGATTCTAGAATTTAAGTCGGGGAGCAGTTTTTTTGAAATGAAGAGGAAAGGTGGCATTTGGCATCATGGGAGACAATGAGAGAACAGTTTACTTATAGATTTAAAAAATAATGTTCATTCCATAAGGTTGAAAAGTACCAGAACAGAAGATAACATGCTGTTCCTCTACATTACATTGGGCCTCACTAAAGCAGTGAATGAAGCTGAAGGCAGATAGGGTGGAATAGAAGTGGGACTGAGAATTAAAGTGGCATGCAACACTGCATTTGCCACTTTGGGTCTGCCACACTTGGGTCTGCATTTGGTTTCTCAAATGCAGTAGAATATATCGGATGAAGTGCAACAGAATCTCTTCTGTGCCCAGAATGATCGAATATTTCCAATTCCGGGTGAATTGAACCTATCTATCACTATACTTATAAAACTGATCTTGGATGAGTGTGTTTGTTTGTGTATAATCACATCTTCTCGAAAAATCTACGCGGTAATGATAACATTTTTACATATTCCGGTAGATATTTTTTCCGTGGAGTCCAAAATCGCCTTATCTGAAAACCTCATGCTTTACTTCTCAAGTTATTACTGAAAATGTTCAAAATCGGTTCACAATAGCGCTACGAGTTGTCACCAGTTCACTGACCATTCTCCTATGCTGAGATTGCACCAAGTTTCGTTCCGATCGGTTGAATGTCGTAAAAGTTAGCGAGGTCTAAAATATCTTAAAACCGCGCGTGCGCAGATCGATCTCCTCCTGCCATTCAGCGCTGCGCGGATTAGCCTCTTCCCCTGTCACTCACCGGGATGGTCCGCCTCTTCCTGCACCATTGTGTCTTTACTGGAGCTGAAGATGGCCGGGGGAGGTTTCCAACCAGACCCAATTTTCGGAGGGACCCGAAGCAGTCCAGCGTCAAGCAGCCCAGCATCGGAGACCCTGCCCGGAGTCGGAGATGTCACCGATGTCGCCAAACGGAAAGTGGAGACTCTGATCCCGGCGGAAGAGGACGACCAGCGACCAATCGCTCTCGCCCATTGCTCTTCCCCGTCTTTTCTCCGAGCTCACTCCTCCCACACACACACACACCCTCCCCCCACACATCACTCGTCCCCCCCCTCCCGCCCACATACACACCTCCTCCCCGTCCTCTCCCACTCTTTTTATTTACTAAAACGAGAAGATGGTCTTGTGGTACCTTCTGGATAAATTAAATTCTCCTTTTGACCTGTTCATCCAAAGCGTCCAATATAACAGCTGAAGATTGTAGATCCAGTTCTCGGCTGTAATGTATCATGACTGCATCATATCAAGTCAGAATTGTCTTCACAATGCATTCCTCCATGCCTGCTGTAGCCTTTTCCCTTTTAGTATTTAAATACAACAAGCTGGTTTAAGCTGGTGCCAACCACTCAAAACATTGTTGATTTTATTTAAAAATATGTAGTCAATCTGTTAATATGAAATAGCGCGCAGCCTGCAGTGGTTGAAGGGGCACATGTTACATTAATTTCCAATCTCCACATCTTGTTCCTGGTGCTATACAACTAAATTTTTACTAATTTCACTACATAGATGGTGTATATACAATTTTTGTTAAATAATATATTTAAGATAATAAATACAATTCCAAACAATCTGCCTTGGGACAAGTTGTTAAAAGAAATACATTTTCACTAATTAATCTTTTTTTTTAACATTCCAGAAAATGAGTGCATATTTATATCTGGTCTGACAGATGAAGAAACCATGGATGACAGCATAGCTGACATAGTAAGCTATATCAACTGATTTTGTAGAATATCATCAACCACATTCTTACAGATATCCATCTGCATTTGTGTAATTTCCTGCCACAATCTTAGTTTTAGTATTTATTATACAAAATATTATTCCCGTCTGAAAGTTTTCCATTCATTTGATCAGCAGTCAATAGAGAATTTCTGTCATGTTATTTCAATTATGACCTGCATTTTGCAAAAGGAGTCAGATCCAGGGACTGGAATAGGTAACATAAATATACAAATATTCTGGGACTGTAGCTTTAGGGATTTAACTTTTTTTGTGAGAAGGTACTGATCACTATGACAATTTTTAGCTGTTAATCATTTAGAATGCCTGGAGAATGTTTTTCTGAAGAACGTCTCAACCCGAAACGTCACCCATTCCTACTCTCTAGAGATGATTCCTGTCCTACTGAGTTACTCCAGCACTTTGTGTCTATCTTTGGTTTAAACTAGCATCTGCAGTTCCTTTATACACAATGTTCCTCTTTAAGTCCACATTGAAAATTGTACTGTAATGTCTACACAAACTGGTGAAAAATATCCAATTCATTCAAGTCCAATGACTCTGTTTACTTTAGCTGGTTTAAGTCTATTGAACAAATTTATTGCAGCACCATATGTTGTCGTTTTTATATTTACCTGGGAAAATGTAATAATGTTCAAACATTTTAGCAAACTGATTCAGAAGTTGTAGTTAATCCTTAATGTTAATATTTTAGACTTATTTTGTACTATATAATTTTTGCCAGATTTCTGCAAAATGGTTGATAACTTCTGTCGTTAGCATTTAAATCAAGTGCAGGAGCCTAGAATGAATAGATAGTTTTCCTGCTATTACAAGTCATTGTGCTTTTCGGAGAACTCGTTTAAAGACAATATCTATCCATATCCTTTATGCTCCTTCTGTATGGGCAGATACTAAAATGGGTCTTTTTCTCAACTTTTTTTTACGTGGTATACATGCCAATAAGGAGGATTCTTCAATTTATCAGTACTTATTTAAACTGCTTAGTGTTGAAGTCTTAGTTTAGAATGAGTTTCATTACCTCTCCCCCACACCCCCTCCCACGTGATTAACCAGCTTTTGTCTATGTTGAATTCCTAAAACTTCCAACTAAATACATTTGTTGGTTTTCATTCCCTTCAGGCTGTTGGTCTAGGGGCCAGGTTCATCAAACTGGGAGGTCTATGTCATGGAGAGCGGGTGGCAAAATACAACCGTCTGCTCGCCATTGAAGAAGAATTGGCTCAGAGGGGAGCATTGGGTATGAGCTGCTTCATTTTATTCCTTTTCAGTTTGCAGAGAATGGGAGACAAAGATTATGGGAGGAGTGACAGAAATTGCACAGCTAGGGAATGAGAATCCTGCGAGTCAGCAAATCACACTCTCTCCAAAAGAAAAGAAAGCATTTGCCAAAAGCTGCATTGGTCCATGTAACTGACAACTTAATGGTACTGGATGTACATAAATACCAATTGTCTTCAATCAGGGGACTATATCTACAATCACTTTATTATTATACTACTGAATTTAGTACTTTCTCATCAATAATCATCCCCTAAATTGAAAGCTTTATTATTATAATAGCTGCCACTCTCTAAATGCTGTAAATGTTAACCGATTTATGTTTTACACTTTGTGTGTTCGCTATAAATTAATGATTATTTAAGTGTTGAAAAATAAAAAGTCAGTTCAAATTTACAGCACATAAGTAATTGTTGATATGTAAGAAATAATTTTATGAACTCAATATTAGTAATAGTTTGCTGTATTTTTAAAAAGCAAACCTAAAGGGTTCATTTGTTAGTTGTTAATGCCACACAACTATAAATTCAAAGTATAATTTTAACCCCAACCCCCACTTAGCTCGAATTTACTTTTTTTTTTAATAGGCAAATCGCCTGAACATGTATTTCCTGTCATCGGTGCAGAGCAGGAAGATCTTAATCCAGAAATGAATCTAAGCAACTAAATTAGACTGCAGAAGCACTGAGTTGAACCAAGAGACTCCATACCAAAGCATTTTATTTGAATATGAATGAAGTAGCGTCCCAAGCTAATAGTGACATGTGAAGGTGATTGCATATATTAATTGATGCTGTTACTAACATTTTTATACATTATAGCAATTACCATTATAGCATGAAGGTAATGTTAATTCACTATACAAATTGGCAATATTTTTATAACTTGGAAATGTGTTTAAAGTTGAGAATTTTGCTTTTGCTAAACTGGAAGAATTTCTGGATGAAGTTACACTGTCATTTTCATGTTGAAGCAAATTAACCTCAGTCACCATTGATCAAATTCCCAAGTGCATTAAAGCCAAACATTAGCAGTTTTTCTAGAAGGCAGTCTTGCATTTATAAAGTCACCTTCAATCTTAACCAATTGATAGTGACCTCATTTATAAGTACTTTAAATTTTATTGATTATATTTACACTTTGTTTAAAAATTAGTCTTCTGCAAAAATCTTCCATTTATGCAAACTCCTTTGTAACAACCTGCCAATTAGGCATTGCACTTTGTAGATATCAGTCCGAAACCACTATATGTAGGCTAACAATGCACTTCATTAAGTAATGCATTTCCATATCATTAAATCATCCATTTCATGTTTTATCTCCAGGATATAAATATGAAAGTTAACAAGCATGAGATTTTATAATAGGTTTCCATTCTCTATCAGAAACAAAAAGTTATAATGTATTCTCACTTATATCAACCACATAATTTTGCATATATCAAATTCGAAAGTGCTAAACATGTGCTTTTTGTTACCCAGCTTTTTTGATACCCAATTTTGCCTTTTTTAATATAACCGTTTCTGCTTTGCAAAAGTAAAAAAATGTTCATTAAAGGTCAGTTTTACCCACCACCGAGATTAATGTGTTATTTTGTAGCTGGAAGCAGGACCCAGCTTCCCGCCACCTGGAAGCAATAATGCACAGAATTATCGGTCATCCAACTTTAGTATTGGTTGAGTGATAAATGTTAACAAGGAGATAAATAACTTTGTTAGTAAAGAGAGCTACAGAAAATGTTATGTATCCAGAACAATTAGAGGGATTCATTAGTTTATTGTCCTATTCAGAAGTCAGCAGCTCTGGCAAAGCATGTCACCCTGAGTGATTGAAATCAAATCAGCCCTTCCAACAGTACTTGCAAAACAAAGTTAGATACTTGTGATAGTGGAAGAAACAAATGTGACCCATTTAATTGTATGGTAGTAAATTATTTAATCATAAGATTGTAAAGGAGTTATGCATTGATTGATATATTCATGCATATATATGCATAAATATGCATTGATAGTTATATTCCCATTGAGCATATTCAACAAGTGACTTTTGGAAAATGCTTCCAATTTTCAAGGCTCCAGAAAATACTGGTCTTTGCTTGGATGTTTGCACTGTGCAATCTGAACCTTGCCAAAACCTATCAAAAATGTCCACCTATCAAATAAACAATAGTGATTAATAGGTGGCTACCATTTAGACCAACCCTGCTTTAGCATTATCAGTGGTTAGTCTTAAACAGAGACAAGTTTTGACAAATCTGCCATTCTCAATTAATCACTTTTAGTCAAACACAGCACAAAATGGCAATAGAACTTTGTGTTTCTGGTTAACACCAATCGGAAATTATTCCATAATTCCAAAAGTTGATTTATACTAGGTACATTTTATCAATGCCAGCAAGATCATTAGTATCTAACCTAAATGCAAAAATATAATTACCAGCCTTATTAGGATATTGCCAGCATGTTGCGAATGCATGTCTCAAGGATCCCCAAAAAAATCAATAACTATTGGGAGAAGGCAAGTAGCCAGCAGCATCCTACTGTTATAACTGTAAGATGAGAGGATTATATCAGGTCCTCCAGTCTCCACTGTAAGTAACATGGCACCCTGGGATAGAAACTGGTCCTCTTTTATTAATGCAAATGTGCATACGAACATCAGCCACCAGTTGCATTTCCCACGAGTCATTAGATCTATAGATCTAAATGCATTGAATACTGCAGTGTCCCTTTTTTCAATTAAATTGCTGAATTTTCTACATGTCTGCGTCATGTTGAATCATAATTTACGAACTGAGCTACTTGACGATTACTTCATATTAAAAGTCAAATAAATGGGCTTATTAAGAATAGTTTATTTGGTTCATGATCTCACAAAATTGAATGTGTGCCCAAATTCAGAAACTTTCCAAATTTGTTTCCTTTGTTATACTTTGTAGTGGTTGTACTTCACAGTTTTCTACCGATTGATGCCAAATGTTGCCTTTTCACATCCCTTTGGTTCCATAGAATTCAAGTGTTTTGATTGAAAAGATTATTTGTTATTTTTATGTGCTGCTTTTACCTATAAAAGGAAAATTGATTTTGTTATTTCAAGATTACAAGATTTACGGTATAAATATGACTGTCCTACAATCTCTATTCCAAATGTATATTTTTCTGCTTATACTTGTCCTAATCGGCCATGGCTACATTCAGAATAGAAATTAATAACTCAAACAATGAAAATGCTGCTGCTTGCCCAAGCTCATTAAAAGAAAAAAAGTACTTTCACACTTTGCCCCTAATCTGATAGACCCCAATAAACATATCCTCTATGTATATCTTTACATCAGGTCAAGTCAAGTCAAGTTTATTCGTCACATACACATGAAAAGTGGCAGTGCTCGCGGATTTTGTGCAAATTGACAGTAATGTGTAGAAATTTGATCTTGAGTGTTCTTTACACCGATAAAATCTGGCCAAAGTTATGAAGCTCTATTCAGCATTCTAATGACATCTTAAAAACTATAATCTGAAATTGGACTAGGCCATTTTTCAGGTATGCCAGCTGACCATTAATTATGACTATTAGAGACGTGAAAAATGGAAAAAAACTAGAAATATAAAATAAAACAGAAAATAAAATAAAACAGAAAACAGTCCACGGGTCAGGCAGTATCTACAGAAAGGGAAGCAGAGTTAGCACGTCATGTGGAAGACCCTTCATCAGAACTGGGAAATAGAGAAGTTAAGTTAGTTGTAGAGTGGCATTGGGGTGGATAGGCTACGGCAGAATCAATGAGCAGTGCAATGTCTGAACCAGAAATCATCAGCTTGCATAGTAATATCAAAGTCAATTTGTATGCAAGTAGGAAAACCAAGAGAAGGGAAATCTAGATAATAGTTGTAAATACAGTTTTCACATGATTTCCTCAATTGCCTGCAGAGCAGCGACCTGTCACTTGTCTCTGCCTCACTTCCGCCCTCCCCTCCTCCCCACCAATAACATCTCATTCCTTCAATTACCTCTTAGTCTTTGGCCTCAGTACCCAGCATAAGCTAACGGCATACTTCAACAGCTAGTATCAACTAGAATCAGATGACAAGTAATCCCTTGTTACTCCTCATAAAATAACGATCAAACTTCGAACTGGTAGTTCTCGTTAATCCCATTTTGAAGCTTTCTGTGTTTTTTATGCCGTAGACTCATTCCATACGACACTCTGGCTCACACAACACAGTAATGAGCAAAATAACACATTTTTTCCCCCAAACATTGCCTCAAGTTATGTGATAAATTATTTCACATTATAAAAGAATAAAAGTAATGCCCTTTCCATTGAAAGGCAAGTTTATCACAAAATATCAATTGATATATATAATTTGATGGTATGAACAAGCAACAATTATAGAGAACCCAACACGCCATGTCCAATCGTGACACAATGACTGATTCCAATTAATTTAATATTTATTTTACACCCTCCTGTGGCTTTGCATCTTTGCTCGAGCGGCTCATCCTGTGCCATTCCTGTGAATGTATCTACCTCCTTAACAGAGTGATTTTCCACATTTCAGTGTCTAGTTCCACTGAGTGTTATTCAATGTTTAACCATCTGGAATACATTTCTCTAGAACCATCCGTTTTACTGAAACCTAATGTGTTTTTTTGTGTGTAATAAGTAGTGCTGTCTCATTACCACAGAGAATCTTACTTACTTCAACATATTTCATCAATGTTCACACACACACACAATTTAAGGCCGACAGGATATGCTTATAGGTTTACCTTGGTTTCAGCTCTTCTTGGTCTGCTTTGTTTGGTAAATTCATAAACATATATGATAATGTAATCTGTATCCACATACAATTATAACGTAATATTTGCAATGTTTGCACTCTTGATACTAAAGTCATCAGCATTATTACTTTCAATGTTAACTTTTTTGAATCATTGATAGAATTGGAGTCCATTGCCTAAGGCAATTCAGGACACTATTGATCTCCAGACTTATGTATTGCATTTTGGACAGATTATATATATATATTATAATCTGTCCAAAATGCAATACATAAATGCAATATACATATATATATCTATATTCATATCTACATATATATCCCTTTTCATATCGGGATATTACGAATGAACCCGATAACTTCTTGGTTAGTATATTGTCCGTAAATAGGACGATAAACACTCTGAGCCCTATTATTGGCTCTATCAATTAGATACTCAGAAAAAATGCAATCCACAAGGAACTCACATATATCTAATATGACAAATAACTTTACTGTATACACAGACTTCCAATTTCTTATAAAATATTGTTTTTTGTTTTTTTTTGTAAACTTATTTCTGCAAATTACAAGTATAACACTTCTTTATACATAATTATTTTATTGTTATGTTGTTATATTAGTTAAACATTCATAGACTTCTTTGACCATCAAACTATTATAATGGTCTGATCAACCTGCAGATAGTCAATTCATATTTTCATATCATGGATGCCTTTGTACAACAATAAATTACTGTAACTATGAATCATCACAAGTGTTTCAACATCACTCAATATTTATGAAAACCATGAAGGATCCGTTTTGGACCACCAAAATGCCTCTGGCAGTGTCTTGCTATCTTTTCATCAGACACTGCCCTATCAGACAAAAATGAGGAACATAAAAGAACATTTTCCCTCATGTAATTGAGAGAAAAGCAGCCACCTTTCCTGTTCTTGGTTTACCCACGAGAACATTTGAAAGATCGGTTATTTAATCTGTATACAACCAGATTAATCGTAAGTAATCCATATTAATGACAATGTATTTTCCCCCCTTAATGTGTTGTCTGTGATAACATTGTCTCTTTCTTTGAGATAAACACCTGGACTAAAACATTTTAGAATATGCCACATCTGTTTACTCAGATAATCACATGATTATTATTTTACTTATCTTATGTGATTTAATATATACCACAGCCGTGGTATTGTTCACCTTGATATGACATGGACACTTCCATAATAGAACAAATGATATTTAATCCATAATTCCTTATAATTCAATAATTAATACAAATGTTTGGAGAATTTCTTAGGACAATTCATTTGCATTTACCTGGTATTATTGTACGTAGTCCCAACAAAGAGACGTATCAATTATCTTTATAAGAATAGATAATATTTTTATCTTACCCAAATATTCACAGAAGCTGACCATCATCTGTTAATACTTGCTTCAGCTTGCAACAGCTGCTAAGCTTATAGTTAAAGCAACTTGTGAACCCTTTTTTTTTTTAATCCATTACTTTAATAATGATAATGTATCATTTGGTATTTGCATAAGCCTCTCACAAAGGCATACATATTCTTATAAGCTTCGGTATTCCTTCTTTTGGAGCTTTATTTACTCTTACCTAGGCTCCTTTTCTAATGGAGGGACAAAGTATGTCAACAAACCAATAAGACATATTTGTATCCTGGAACAATTTTCCCCCTCTTATGGTGCTGAATTACTCCTAAATCCAGAATAGTAATTTATGAATATGAATGCCTAAAACATAGGCTTTATGTGATGTGTCAAGTCCTTGCCTTTCAACATGCTTGTAATTACAGCACTAATTTGCAGCTGACTCTAATTTAAATGTGATCAAGATAAACCATGACCATGTCCTCATTAGTGCAAGTACTGATCTTTTGTCAGTGCAATTGTTCTTCCAGCATTCTGTTTAACAGCCTTAAACTGGATTTAATCCTTTAGACAATGTTTTAACTTGCACCGCTTGACCCATTTTAATTAATTTCAAGCACCTGTAATATTTGATTAACACTTTGTTAAGAACGACTGTATTTCAATGTTGAAGATGTTCCATTTTAATTAAACGTTCTTACACAGTGAAAGTGTATATAAAATGATGTTTTGTATGGTTTATACCATCACATCTGTACACTGAGGTAATTTATTATATATATATGTACGTACCCCCTCTTTATTGGAGTTACTTTTGGGTGCAAACCTAAAATCACATTTTTACGTTTTCTTATACAGGTGAACCAATCATTTCTACAATTTTTGTAGTCCTTAGTTATATTAAATTAATGATCATAATACACCTGTAATCCCCCACAATCGGAGATTTCATTAATTTATTTTGTAACAGTTGTTTGCACCTCTTCAACGTACTTCAAGCCTTCTTTTCCCAATTATATGGGTTCGGATAAGGCTATGTTTGATTATGTTTATTTATCATACTTCTGCCTTAGTTATGATCCATTATCAAATCTTTATATTGGATCATAATTTTTTTCCCCCCAAAGTTTAAAGACCAATAGTCTGTTCTTTTGTAATCAATACTTTGAATAATCATAAGGCAGGTTTTATTCCATAATAATCAGGAGTTTAACATAACCTGATTTGTATTGATCTGCAAATCTAGAGTGCAGATTTGGTCCCTAATATTATATATTTCTTCCCATTGAGCTCCACAAACTGATGGCAATTAATTTTACTTCAAATGTATTGGTTATTTGCACAATATTTTATTTGTTTTCCATTGAATGGAAATGCCATGCACCAGTTTGAAATACTTTTAAAATCGTATTTCCTTATATATAAATATATAAAATATATATATATATTTACTGGTGCTGTGGTGGGTACTTCATGACCAGCCACCATTATCAGTGCATTTTTAGGGTCAGTTTTCCATTTTATTTTTACTGCCCTTGTTACTCCTGAGTTTTTCCTCAAGGAGACTACCTTCAAATATATCTGAGGTAGATATTCCCACCATATTTCATCATATATATTAATATATGAAACCCCTTTAGGGTAGGTTAGGGAATGTTTTTGGGCCTTTCAACCCTTTTTGGCTTGAATTCTTTATTTACTTTATTTTTATTTTTTGGAACCCTTTATTTTTCCATTATTTTTTCAAGCCATAAAGCTTTTTTAGTCTGAAGGCCTTTTATTGAATCATGGCCTTTCTGACTTTATAACATTCCCCCCCCCCCCCCCACCCCGTGCCAAACGTTTGTGGAGCGACTAAAAATCTTTCTAACGTAATTTTGACGGCCACCGGTATCGGAACCGGCTCCGTAATCTCCCGTTCCGATCGCTCCCCTAATGACATTCTTTTTAAAACTCTGTTGTTTTTCAACTTATTTTTTACTTTTAAATTAGTTTTAAATTCTGGTATTCAATACCAGCCACGGAGTTTTTTAGACCCTGAAAGTGTTTTTCCCTGCACTTACCTGCGGGCCCATACCTACCGCTGTCGAGGAGCTGCCTCTGCAGCTCTTGCTCTGCCGTCAGCGTCGACGTAATGTCATTCCAGCGCCAGGCGGGGCTTCTTCACGTAGTCACTCACGTGACTCCAAAGTAAAATCTATTTTAGGGGTGAGTGGGATGACACTGTAAATTATTCATACTTGTCTTTCAGAGTCTGATGAAGGGTCCCAACCCAAACATCACCTATCCATTCCTTCCAAAGATGCTGCCTGACCTTGACCTGCTGTGTTACTCCAGCACTTCCTGTTTTGTTTCAACTCATTTTGATTGCCTCCCCTTCACTACTTTGTCTCTAACTGTTAGTTTTAAAGTTTTGGTTATCTTGCTTTCTATGGTCTGTACCCTCGTAACAAACAGTAAATTTAATTTCTCTACACCTTCCTCTTTAGCATTGTAAAACACCCTTACATTTCTCACTTTTCCAGTTCTGGTGCAGGGTTGCTATGAAACATCACCTATTCCTTTTCTCTAGGGATGCTACCTGACCCACTGTGTTATTCCAGCATCTGTGTCTCCCACCCCACAGATGTTGATTGACCTGAGTGTGTCAGCATTTCTCTTGGATTTACAGCTTTTACTGTTTATTGCTCCAGTGACCACAGACCATGCTTACAATACAATTCTGTTGTCTTTTTTTAAATTTTTAGTTACCTTGAAGTATGTTTTGTATGATTTATTTTTAGTATTTCATGTGAGTGAGGGGGTTAATGTAAGGGGGAGAACTTTTCCCAGTCACCTCATGGCGCGGATGCGACTATTCTCCTCATCGCGTCCTCGCCCCTCTGCTCGCAGCCTATCAACTGGATTGGCGCGGACTTTTCTGCGGGGTACCTAACCAGAGCTTCAGCAGCGGTGGCGCAGCACTGGATACATCACGGAGCGGGCGATGCCTTACCTGGGATCGCTGTTTGAAGCTCCGGAGTGTTGGCCTGCTGCATAAACATCGTGGAGCTGTGGGTTGCAGAGCTCCCAGCGCGGTCGGCGCTGACCAACATCGCGGAGTCCTGGGACCCTTTGCCGATGGCCGCCAGCATTGAATTTCCGACAGTAGGAAATGGCCGATTTGGTGTCCAAGCGACTGAGGATGTTGTTCCGTTCCGGCCTTGGAGTTCCACCATCCCGGCAAGAGGGCATGAACATCGGGCAGCCCGTAGCGGCGACTGCAGGGGGCTTGTAAGGCCCCGACCACGGGTGAACATCAAAGAACAAAGTGGATAGGTATATGGATGGGAAGGGAATGGAGGGGTATGGTCTGAGTGCAGGTAGATGGGACTAGGGGAAAACAAATGGTCGACACGGACTGGAAGGGTCGAGAGGGCCTGTTTCCGTGCTGTAATTGTTATATGGTTATATGGTTATAAGTAAATATGAACCTTGGTCATTGCTCTCAAATGTGCTACGTATATGGAGAATCACATACCTACTATATTCTGACAGTAGAGAAGTTGCATTAGTGTATGGCAGCAATTCAGGTATTGATGGTTTATCAAAGCAGACTTTAATAAATGCTTTTAGCTACTATTTCTGATTGAAAAGGATAGACATAGCTATAATTAATCCACAAGAAATGAAAATATAAACAGCACTGTTGCATTCATAACAACCTTTGATATTCAAAAAAATGTACCATATTATGATGAATAGGTGAGTTCCTATATATCTTGACAAGCAACATCTTTTACATGCAATATATTTTTAAATTATTTTGGATTATGTCTATATTAAAAGTATTGGATGATAATACAAATAACTCTTTGTTCTCTTCAAACTGGCAATGTAAATAAACCATTATAAACAGAGTTGTCACCAGATTATAGTACAACCACATGCTTGATCACATGCTTGGTTACGTGTATTTAGAATGCTTTAGACTATTCTAATGTAAATGATTTCTCTTGGGGGAAAGGGGGGGGGAGATTGCTTAATAAATATTGATCAAAAAATTATTCTGATGTACAAAGTCACCAACTGTAATCCATGCAGCATGACAGGTTCCATGGTAAAACTCATCCATGCAGTGTTAGTCGATCTTAGTAAAGGGCCTGTACCACTTTCCCGAATGTTTGTAACGGGTCCGTAGATATATCGTAGCAGCTCGTTATGTCAGCCATAGGTACTCGGAGCATAAGGTAAATCAGGACGTTTTTTCCAGCATGACAAAAAATGTCCACGAGTAAAAAGATAGTCAGGAGGAGAAAAATTGAAACATTTAATGCCCCAAGTACCTACGAATGACATAACGAGCCGCTACCATATATCTACAGACTCCTACGGACCCATTACAAACATTCTCCGAGTTAGAATCAAAGGGAAAACTCAGGAGAATTCGTGAGCAGCTCGGGAAAGTGGGACAGGACCTTAAGAACTCCTGCAGTTTGCAACAAGGTCCCTGGTTTTAGAAAAGGACAGAAACAAAACCATCCACACGATTCTGCTTCTACCACCACATCAATGCTCAAAGATGAGGACCAGTCTCAGCTGTAATATGTAAGTGTGACTACCAGATCAAATGGAGATTATCAGAATTTGAATCAGACCTTTCAAGATATTTTTCTCAAATGGTTATGCCTTTGATTTATTATTCTAACAGGTTTTACTTTTGCATAAAGAAACTAAAGAAACCCATCTATCTCAGCCCTCTCACTCTTCTAAACACCAAAGATTATCTGCAAATAATCTTGCAAATTGCAGAAAAACTGCCGATTTTGTGTACTCTAATCCCTAATGTACCATTTACCTTTCTAATTATTTGCTGTCCCTAAAGTTTTTTATGTATCTAAAATATCAACATATCAAACAAAATAATTTTACCAAAAGTTATTTGTTCTCCATACTCTCCCTACAAAATGAATATTCTTTACATTATGCCTCATATCTGTATCCCTTTGCCTAATTATTGTTCACTCACACACGTAGCTTTCTGTCCTCAGCAAAACCTACAGTACAATAAGGTAATAAGTGATAGGAGTAGAATTAGGCCATTCGGCCCATCATGTCTTCTCCACCATTCAATCGTGGCTAATTTATCTCTCCCTCCTAACCGCATTCCCTCTGACACCTGTACTATTCAAAAATCTATCTCCGCCTTAAAAATATTCACTGATTTGGCTTCTGATATTTTTAATAAACTGTGAATTGATAAGGATACAGTACAGATTGCTTTGTAATTATGCTCTCTACAGCTTACCCCCTTAGTCTAGTTCAGTAAAACACTGAGTCAAGCACTGGAACACACAAACAAACTTCCTATACGATACCTAACCAACACCACGGGTCCGATCCTTGTCTCTACTCATCCAAGCCCTTCAGCCTCGTGCAAATAGATGCCTCCAGACAGTCACACAGTCCCAAGTGCAGTCCCAGAAGATCGACTCCGATCCATGCAGCGTCCCCTCTTTTATACAGTATCAGACGCGTGGCGCGAAACTGCCGACGGAGAGTGTCTGAGGTGTCTTGAACATAGGTGGGGAGGGATTTAACAAAGGGGGATAGGATGGCGTTCAATTGACGGGTATGGGTCATCTGAAGAAGGGTCTCGAACCGAAACGTCGCCTGGCAGTCTGAAGAAGGGTCTCGACCCGAAACGTCGCCTATCTCCTTCGCTCCTTAAATGCTGCTGCACCCGCTGAGTTTTCTCCAGCTTTTTGTGTAACCCTCGATTCTCCAGCATCTGCAGTTCCTTCTTTAACACAAGTATAGATTTATTGACAGTTCCCTAACCTAATCACAAAGTACGCATTACATTGTTTCCACAGAAGGTTCTAGTTGGAAGACAGTTCACCAAAGTAAAAAAACATATCCCCAGGTAGTGTAAACAATTTGAACAAGGCTCCATACTTTTCAATCGCAAGATAACAGCACAAACGCTCTGCAACATAATACTTAATACACCCCATCCTTTAACCAATCCGTAGATTGGTTATTTCCTAGTAGCCAATTGTAGTGCTTGTTAGTAGTGGCTCCGCCTAATATGCGTTTTATATGAACAAGAGCTTGCCTACGCTATTCAGTAGGAGTAGCTGCTAGGAACTGTAATGTCCTGCAAATCGATGCTGTAAGTAGATTTAATAAACGTGTTGTATTTTGATATGTGTTTGACTTGACTCATTACATGGTGTCAGAGAGTGAGTCTTATCTACTCCGTTCACGTTTATCTGGTTTTGTTTTTAATTAGTTTATGTGCCGGTTATCTCTATAATGGCAAACTCGCCTCGCCTTCCTAGTCCTCTGATCTTTGACTCTGACATTGCTGAACTCTGGCGTCTTTTCGAGCGTGACTACACTCACTATGTTCGCATTGTTCATCGCACCGACCCCCCTGATGTGCGTGCTTCTGTATTACTCAATTGAGCGGGCCCAGAGGCAATGAATCGTGCCGACAATTTCACATTTGAGCCTGCCGTTTTGGATGCTATGGACAGGTCCTAGTCCCTGCAGAGACGATTGATGACCCTGCCATCTTACTTGCAAAGTTCAGACAGTTTGATCTGCCCTCGAACTACATTATTGAACGAACCAAGTTTTATGCTCGTATGCAACAGATTGATGAGCCGATTGAACGTTTTATCGGCGGCTTGAAACACATGGCTGCACGCTGCCAGTTTTGTGATCTGTGCGATGAACTCATCCGTAACAAGATTGTTGGAGCTATGTTTGATAGCAAGTTAAGGGATGAACCGCTTCGTAACACTGACCTAACCCTTAATCAAGCAGAGCACGCCTGTCGGATTGCTGAGATAACATCTCACATCTGTGCCCTCCGGTCAGCGTTCGCAGTATAGTGTCAATCTTACAGACACCTCCTCTCATAACAGCCATTCCCAGCCCTCCCCTGCCTGGCAGCAGAGAGGAATTGCTGTTCGATGTCAAAATTACAACTATATTCATGCTACGGGTCAGCAGTTCTGCATTGCTTATGGTAAAACTTGTAATTTCTGCAAGAAAATAAGCCACTTTGCTAGATGCTGCCGTTCCCGTCGACTCAACCAGCTCCAAGGACAAGCCTGCACCTGTTACAACATGAGCTTGATGATAACGAATGCCTAGAGCCTGACTTGCCATTTGCCGCACAGCTCTCTGAAAGTACAGCAATCCATTCTCTCCTCCCTTAGTCTAAAACGCAACTTGACCCTGAGGTAACCATGTTTGTGAATAACAGACCTTTGATCACTAAGGTTGATACGGGTGTGAAATACAACGTCATCTCGTGATCAGAGGTTTAAAAAAATCGTAATGCTGAACGTATTGAAAGGCTTCGGCCACGCTTCGGGCCTACAGGGGAGATGTTCTACACCCACTTGGACAAACTAATTTAAAGTGCACCGTAGACAAGCCGCCCATACCTTAAAGTTTTATATCGTCAAGGGGGATGCAGAGACTTTGCTCAGTATCAATGCATGCCACAATCTAGGCCTGGTATACTTTGGTCACGCTGTCCATCAACTCTTTCTCACTGACAGGCCCACTCAGCAAGTACTCTCAATACAAAGAATTGTTTAACGACGAGCTTGGCAAGTTGCCCCTCAAATACCACATTTTTGTTGATGCCAACGTCACTCCTGTGGTCGGAGCACTACACAGTGTTCTGCATGCCATGCGTGACAGAGTACACAATGAACTCAAGCGGATGGTCTCCATGGGTGTTATTGTTGAAGTTACAGACCAATCTGACTAGGCAACAAAAAAAAACGAGGAGATCCGTATCTGCATAAACCCCAGAGTTCTTAACACTTCTATCAAAGGCCCGCATTACCCGATGCGAATAGTTGAGGAAGTTGCTGCTCAAATAGGCAACGCATCAGTGTTCTCTGTTCTGGAAGCTAAAAGCTCATTTTGGCAGATTCCACTGGACCCAGACTCGTCCAGTCTTACTACGTTCGGCACCCCCTTCGGCCGATACAATTTTCTGAGAATGCCCTTTGGCATCAACTCTGCCAGCGAAGTTTTCCAGCGTATGATGGAACAATTGTTTGCGGAGTGTCCATGCGCCATCATTGTTGATGACATTCTCATCTACGGACGCGACCTGGCTTAACATTATGCCAATCTGAAGAAGATACTAGACTGTGCCAAAGACATTCAGCTCAAACTCAATCCCCTGAAGTGCAAGTTTTGAGTCCCAGAAGTTACCCATGTTGGACATGTTTTCACAAGTGATGGTCTCAGACCAGACCCATCAAAAATTGCAGCTATCAACGAAATGCCGGTTGTGAGTCTACAAAGATTCCTTGGAATGGTCAACTACCTGGGGAAATTTATTCCCAACCTCAGCCACATATCTGCCCCCCTGCAAGAACTGACACACAAGGACGCTGCATGGTCCTGGTATCTGCAGCACCAAAGTGCTTTTGACACTCTCAAATTGCAGCTGGCTAGCGCACCTACTCTCGCCTACTTTGCTTTGGAGTTACCAGTAATGCTCACCTGCGATGCGTCACAGTACGGACTTGGCACTGCTTGCCTGCAGACCACTACCGATGGCGACTGCAAGCCTGTTTCTTACGCCTCTCACACACTAACTGACACTGAACAATGGCCAGATTGAAAAATAATTGCTCGCAGTGGTTTTCGCCTGCACGAAATTCAAGGACTTTATTTTTGGGAAGTCTGTGACTATAGAAACTGACCAACAGCCGTTGGTCACTATTTTGAATAAACCCATGCACGTGGCCGCAGTCGACCTACAACAAATGAAGTTGCAGCTGCAGCGGTATGATTTCAACATTGTCTATAAGAAAGGCAAGGACATGTACATAGCTGACACGCTATCAAGAGCCCCAAGAACCACAAAAACCAACAAACAACAATTCTGAACAGGACCAGTTCTCAGTAATTGAAGGTATCGTATGTTCCTACTGATTGCTTGAGCTGCCTAGCAGAACACACGGCTGTTGACGAGACTTTACAATTGCTCTCTGCAGTCATCCGCCGTGGCTGGCCGGATAAACAACACAACACCCCGCTCGCAATCCACCCATACTTCCTGGTTCACGACGAATTGGTGTTACAGGACAGGATTATAGTAAAGGACCACAAGGCAGTTGTCCCAGCTGTCCTCCGGGCCAAGTACTTCGACGCCATCCACAGGGGCCAACCCCGGCGTGGAGGCAACCCTACAACGGGCACAAAGCATTTTTTACTGGCCTGGTATGACCAAGTACATACTTGACAAAACCGAAGTTTGAGCCGTCTGCAAAAGCCTGACGCCACATCAGCAGAAGCAGCCTTTACTGCCACACCCGGTTCCTCCTCTCCTGTGGTCCACATTAGCCACTGATATATTCGAATGGCATGGGAAACACTATCTGGTTCTTGATGACTCTTATTCGAGTTGGTTCGACATCGATTTATTCCAAACCATTACATCTGAAGCGGTTATCGAGAAATTGCAGCGACACTTCTCCGTGCACGGCTCCCCTGCACGTTTCCTGTCCGACAATGGCAGACAGTTCACCAGCCAGTCTTTCAAAAACTTTGCAAAACTATGGGACTTGCGACATATTACCAGCAGCCCTGAGTTCCCACAGTCCAATGGACTCGCCGAACGTGCTGTCCGAAGCGCAAAACAACTAATGACAATTAAACAAGGTCATACCTTGCAAAGTTGGACGTATATCTAGACCTGCTCAACTTAAGGAACATTGCAAGGGATCCCCAGCCCAACGAATGATGTCTCGCCAAGCCCGTGCTCCACTGCCTGTGTCCCAGCAGCTTTTGCAACCCCAAGTTCGTTCTCCGCCTGCAGTCCAGAAACAACTACAATTCAAACACGATACACAGAAACGTTTTTTGACAAATCCAGAAAGCCACTTAAACCTCTCGCCAGTAGACAAGTGGTTCACCTCCAGACCAACAAGGGTTATGGCCGTCTGGATCACATCTTCGGCCCTGCCAAAGAACCGCGCTCTTATCTGGTTGAAGCGGACTGAGCCAGACGCAACCGTCAACATATCCTTCCAGTGAAGGAACCGCGTCCTGCAACTACATATCCAGATGTCTCGCGTTTTGTATATTCTCCAATTGCCGGTCCTGCTGCTCCACTATCAGCGACCATTTCCACCGCGATCTCCCCGCAGCGCTCGGCGACTTGCTCACATATCTCATCACCTCCCCGGCCCGTCGGGTCCCCGGTCACTTCCCCCATTCCCTCCCCGGTATCTTCTCCGGTGAAAGGAGGTGAGGTGGATTCAAACCGCACATGCGCCAGACGGGTAAGTAGGCCACCCATTAGATATGGTGATCTTGTGTAACTATACAAACTTCCCTATATGCGTTATTAACTTTCCGCCACCTATATTGCTATATACCTATATTCCCATGTACCGTTAGTTTCTTTTGTTTCTACAAGGAAAGATGTAGATTCATTATTTCCAACTAACCAATTGTAGTGCTTGTTAGTAGTGGCTCCTCTTAATATGCTTGCCTACACTATTCAATAGGAGTAGCTGCTAGGAACTGTAATGTCCTGCAGATCGATGCTGTAAGTAGATTTAATAAACATGTGTTGTATTTTGATTTGTGTTTGACTCGACTCATTACACAATCCTAATCATGCATTTGCAATCCTGCACAGTTCTTTCTGCAAAACCCTCATACATATTAACAATAGGGAGGCCATCTGGACCTCACCTTGTCCTCAACTTCCTCCCAGGGTCCAGACACTCTAGACCCATGAGACACCTGGCTTTGCACAGAAAGAGAACAAGCAGGCTTTGCAAATGCAGATATTCTCTATTTTGTGACATATTTATTTGGCCTACATTATCATTCCTCTCTTTTATCATTTTATGATAACCAAAACACAACAATAACCCCATTCTAGCCAGATATCCTCACATGAAGATGCTGATGTAATTTCTCAGAATTTCACCAAGCTTCCCGAGTTTTCATGGGCGTAGCTTCATGATTCCTGTCTGATGAGTCCTCACCCGAGTTTTCATGGCACAAATCCCCTCCATCCATCCTGTCAGGTGCATCTGTTTTTGACTCTTCAAAGAGTATGATGTTTCGAAGAGAATCTTGAATAAAATAAGATAGCAGCCTACTCTCTCACTGATACTTTTGTAATGGTGAAGATGCACACATTCATTTCTACCTTCTACCTTCACTGCTGTTGGAGTCATTAGGAGAACCTGGTAAGGTCCTTCCCAGCGAACCTCCAACCCTTTCCTTACCCAGTTCTTTATAAGGACATAGTCTCCAGCTTAGTAGAAACAGTCAACAAAGGCACTCACCATACTCTGCTCTTACCATACAATGTGATTCTCTCAAAGCTCGAGTCAAAGCCGGAATGTAACCGGACATCTCCGCAGTCATATGATGAAATTTATAATTTTCATCGCATTTTGATTCCAAGGTGTTCTTAGGGGTCTGCCATAAACAAATTCAGCTGGGCTCAGTCTAGATTTCCCTGCATGCGTGACTCTCATTTGAATTAAAGCTATGGGAAGTAATTTAATCCAACCAATCCCAGTCTCCGCCTTCAATTTAGCTAACTTAATTTTCAGGGTCTGATTTGACCTTTCTACAAGTCCAGCAGCCTGTGGTCGATAAGCACAGTGCCATTGCTGCTGGATGCCCAACTGTTCAAAAAACTCTGTATCGACTCGCCCAATAAAATGTGAACCATTGTCTGAACTAAGTCGAATGGGGATAACACCTTGACAACAGTAGCGGCTTTATTATCAATGGTGGGATAAGCTTTGATCCACCTGCTGAATGCATCGACTATGACAAGAACATATTTGTAGGCCTGGCACCTTTCTAACTCGATGTAATCCATTTGTAATGTCTCAAAAGGACCCATGGGCAACAGTGGCTTTCCATATCCACCACCTATTCCTTTCCCAGGATTGTACTTCTGGCAAACCAGGCAACTACTACTTACTTTTTGAGCTAATGTTTGTAACCTTGGATGCCACCAAGTAGCCAAAAGAGTGTCTCCTACTGCTCTTGCACCGCAATGAGTTGCATAGTGCATGCACTCTATAACCCATACTGCCAGAGAACCTTTCATGCAAGTTTGCCCTGCCGGAGTGGTCCATAATCCTGTCATACAATGCGGTGTATACCCAAGTTGCCTCCATCATTCTTTATCCCTATCAGTAGCCTCTCCCTGCAACTGAACAATCTCTTGGATGGTTGGCATCGGCTTCTCCGAGGGGGACTTGTTACCTAAACCTTTAGTCTGCCTCATCATTTTTGGTAGCACCATCTTATGTTCCCGGGATATGTCTTGCTGCCAAATCGGCACTACGATTTCCAATGTCTGTTGGGGTCTGTCCTCTTGTGTGTGCACTACATTTCATAACTAACATTTGTCTGGGCAGCATTAGGGCCTTTAATAAACCAATTATTTGTTTGATATTTGGGTCCCCGCCAGGGTAAGAAATCCTCTATTTTGACATAATTGTCCGAAATCATGCGCTACTCCAAATGCATATCTAGAATCTGTATATATGTTTACCCTTAAAATTTTCTCCATAATGCAAGCCCTAATTAAAACAAATAATTTGGCTTGTTGTGTTGAATAAGGTGACTCAAAGACAGCTGTTTCTACATTTTTCCCATCTTGATTAATAATTACATATCCAGACAATTTGTCACCCCAGGGTCCAATGGATCTACTCCCATCTACGTACAATGTCATGTCAGGGTCCTCTATAGGTGCATCTCTCCAGTCCTCCCTCACAGATGTCTCCTCCTCGATTATAAACAAACAGCCATGTCCTGCCTCTGGCTGCTTCTCTGGGGGTGAAACAAGAAAAGATGCCGGATTAATTGTTGTACAATACCTAAACTGAAGCTTCGGGTTATTTAATAAGTAAATTTCATATTTGTTTTGATGAGCCATTGTTAGGTGCTGAGTCTGGAGTTGCCCTAACAAGGCTACCACTGAATGCGAACTGTATATTACTATCTCCTGCTGTAGGGTCAAATTAGCAGCAGACTGTAAACTATTATAAATGGCGGTCAGAATTTGGGTGCATAATGGGTGTCCCCTTGCTACTGGATCGAGTTTAGATTAATAATTGGCCACTGGTCTATGCCTACCCCATGTATTTGAGTAAGGACTGCTGTCGAACATTCAGAGAGAATGGTGCAATAAAGTTGGAAGGGTCTGTCGTAATGTGGTCTTCCCGATGCTGGTGCCTGCATCAGCGATTTCTTCAGCTTCCCAATGCTGGGGCCTGCATCAGCGATTTCTTCAGCTTCTCAAAAGCCTCTTGTGCTTCCTTAGTTAGTTGAAATTCACCCTCTTTACTTTTATAGGGTGTCAGCTCTTTAGTTTCTAAAGCTATGTTCGGGATCCAAGGTCTACAGTAATTGACCATGCCAAGCCATTGCCTCATTTGTTTTGCTTCTTTAGGAATCGGGAATTCACAAATTGGTTTGAGTCTGCCTTTTTCTAGACTCCTTTCTGTTGCCGAAATTATGACTCCTAAAAATGTTACTTTCTCCTGGGCCATCAGTACTTTTGACTGGGAGACCATGTATCCCAAATTATCTAGATGATTTAGTGATTGTGCAGTATCTTCACGGTTGCATGGTTCATCTCTGCTGGCCACTAATAAGTCATCGACATACTGCACTAAGGTAGATCTTTTTCTAAAATGTAAAGTACTCAATTGTTCCTGTAGACATCGGGAAAATAAAGTAGACGAATTGATGAATCTCTGAGGCAATCTGGTCCAGGTGTATTGCTGGCCCCTATTTGTGAAAGCAAACAAATATTGGCTGTTCTTATGGAGAGGCAAGGAAAAGAATGCATGTTGCAGGTCGACTTTTGAGTTTTCTTTTGCTTCGGCTGGGATTAAAGTTAAGATATGAGCAGGCGCATGGAGCGGTTCTACAACTGAAATAATCGATCTTAGATCTTGGACCAATCTGTACTGGCCCTCCTTCCCTAGTTTCGGAACCGCAAGGATTAGTGTGTTGCAAATGGACTGGACATTTTACCAAGATGTCTTGTTCCAGTAATCCCCAAATTAATTTGTCTATGCTGTTAATGGCCTGTGGTTTCAATGGATACTGCTGTATCGAAGGCAGTTATACCCCTTTCTGGAGAGCTACTTGGATGGGATCAATGCAAACACATCCTACCTGAGCTGCGTCTTCTGCCCATCCTACCTAAGCTGCGTCTTCTTGTGGGTCCACATACTCACATACCTCACTCCCCAGATGCTGGCATAGCTGGGTAACAACTGTCCTTGGGGCCTGCTAGAACTTAACAACTTACCGGTTAGACAAATTTTGCTTTTCGTAATTATTCGGGTCTGCCATAGTAATTGCCCTTTTCACCATTGCTCCTAGATCTTTTGCACTTGCCGGATAGTTTACTTTTCTGGTAATATGTGGAGCAATGTGCAGTTCTTTTCCATAAATTTACAGGTACCTCAGCGTATTCCGCTGTGCCCTTTCCTTCAACTAGTGCCAAAATTCTCTCTAGGGCCTAGTGGAATCAAGGGATATGGGGAGAAGGCAGGCACGGGTTATTGATTGGGGATGATCACCCATGATCACAATGAATGGCGGTGCTGGCTCGAAGGGCTGAATGGCCTCCTCCTGCACCTATTTTCTATGTTTCTATATTTCTATCAATTACAGTAACTTTGTTTCCCTTCTTAGTTTCTCTGTAGCTTCCCCTTGGCCCTTGCTCCATTCTCTCCTCTGTATTCGTGAAAGGCATTTCCTGCTCCAGTGACGTAGCTGGTTACAATTGAAGCAAGCCCCTGAGGCTACTATTTTCTTCACTTTAAAATATTTATCCCGGTAAATATGGGGCTGTCTATCATCCTTTCTTAATTTGGGTATATCTTTCATTAATGTCTTCCTCGTACAATTTTCGGTGTTTATTGTAATGGTATACCAAATTTCTTCATCTTGATAAATTATTTTGATAGGTCCAGGGATAGGGGTCAGGTTATCTTGTCCATTGATTCTGGACTGGCTGGCTAATCAAACTGCGAAAATGGATTGGTCTGTAAAAAAGGTGTCTGTCTTCTTGATCCCTGATCACCTGGCCAGCTTAAGGGCCTGTCCCATTTGGGCGTCATTTGCGCATCACGCAGGTGGCGCGCGAAGATTTTGTGAATCCCAAAATGCTAGGGCGCCGCGCCAGACCGCGCGTCACTGCCTACGTCACCACGCATGCATCACGCCCAAGTGGGACAGGCCCTTTACTCTCTGTTCTCTCTGATCCCTCTGATCTCTAGGATTTAGAGAATTCTTGGAATCTCTGGAATCTCGAGAGCTCCTGTAGTCTCTAGGATCTCGAGTGTCTCTTCTCTGGCCCCTTCCTTCACTTTGTCTGCTAGTCGGACATGCTCTACTCCAATGTTTCATCACAAGTAGAACACTGATCTGGTCCCAGTATTCTATTATTTCTTCTCCAATTTGGTCTCGGGGAAATCGGCTCTAAGGCACATCATAAAAGTGATCTGGATATTCTGGGACCTAATTTATTTAATTCCATACTTAACTAATGTTTTAGGACTCCACGGTAGAAAGTCATATTTTGGCGCCTCACTATTAATTACTTATTCTGTTTTTGTTTTTACTGCAGGCTGACTTTCCTGCTTTTTGATATCCTTCCAGTGATACCTCACTGCTCGAGCCATCTGACTGGATCTGTTTTCAAACCAGTCCATATTATTGGTTTTAATTGATTCAGCCACATTAGTTGGAAGGCACTTGAATAATATTGCGCAGTACTGAGGAGAATTTGCCCCATTCCTAAAATTCAGATCTCCAGACTGATCCATGTATAACTCCGAGAATCTTTCCAAAAACTCATCAGCTCCCTCTCCTTCCTTTGGTCTCACATCCAGAATCCTAGCAATATCTATCGGCTTCTGAAGAGTATTCGCAAAGGCAGTTAAAACTGCATCTTCTCTTGCACTATTATCAGCGATCACATTAGCCAGTGCTTCATGAGTTGGATGTCCTAAGGTTGCTAAGAATCTGCTATGTTCTGTCGTAGTAATTATCTGCTGTATCACAGCCCATAAATCTCGGGAGTCTGCTTGATACACATGCATTGTGGTTCTAAGGTAATCCACAAAGGAAGCAGGTGATTTATTTCTGTCAGATATGTTGCTCAGTACTGCCACCATCTCATTGGGTTTCCATGGGGTATATACATCAATAGTTCAGGGATTGTTTGCGCCCACTGCATTAGCCAGATCAAAAGCTGGATTAGGCATTTCACTGACTGGGAACTGCCTACGGGATACTTGCTCTGCTTTCATAATATTAGCCATATCAGGATCTCCCTCAGTGTCTCCCGCTTCTGTCTCACCCTCCGATATGTCTTCCTCTTCACTAGGGGAATTACGGTACTTCTTAATTGAACCTCTCTAATCTCTCGCTACTTGTCTAATTTGTCTAGGCTTAGGCTCACAAAAATATTCTGGGGGTTGTACTATGTCTCTAATAACCTCTTTCTCCTTAAATACGGGAACTATCTTCTTCGTTTTACTCCTGGTACCGTGAGCTACTGGATTACCTGCCAATAGTGGAGCGTTTGACGTCAAAGAATCCTGTACTTGTGTTGCTGCTGTTTGTAAAGCAGGCTTTATTGTGGAATCTGCAGGTGGTGTTAAAGGTGCGTAAGCTATACAATGTGTGGATGGAGTACGGGGAATGCAAGAGGAATAAGGTGGTGGCTGCGAACTTCTCCTAATCCTAACACTTTCCCAATCTTCCAAATAATCGTCTTCTCCCCCTTCAAAGCCAATGACAACCACCGGGTCTTTAAATTCTAGATCTACTGGTGCTAGTTTCCCTTCAGGAGATTTCTTTCTCTCCCACTCCTTATACTCTCTAGTACATCCACAACCTTTTCTCTAGGTATCTGGAGGTCAGTTTACTTCATCATCTCTTAGTACTATTCCAAGCTTTGAAGCTGCTTCCTGCCAATTCGCCATTCTTACAGCCTCTCTACTCGCTTTCTGGTCTTCATGATACTTTCTCCATAATCCAATCAACTCCTTTGCTACATCGCTATTAGTACATTGCCAAATAATCTGTTCGATATACTTCACTCCCTTCCATGTTCCGACCGCTCCTTCGGGCCACAACTCGTCTCCTAATTTCCTATTCAGCGCTTCCAAAAAGTTCTTTAATCTCTCAGCCTTTTGTGGGAACTTGCTACATACTAGCTGAAACGAGCTCTCAGGGTCCTCCATTGAATCTTGCTCGATCTGATTTCCCATTGTTGCCTACAATGGACACGAACTCTCAACTATTCATACAATATCCCAACAGTTCACACTCCACTCACAATCTTCTAGACTTATCAAACCTGCTCCCGAACAATGGCCAAAAGTTCCGCAGCGCGTCGACAAGTCTCGCAATTCTCAAAACACAATCACAGAATCAAATCTCCTTTCAACTGGGTACCCAACAAATCCTTCTTAGTCTCACACAAATTCACACAAAATTTCAACCCTGTAAACAATTTCAAGTAACAATGCTTGGTCGACAAACAAGTTAAGGCTTCAACAAAACAACACACTTCAGCAGCAAATCTCCTGTACTCGAAACACCGTAATCTATGCACAGATAAATGAGCTCCAAGCACGCAAGCAAAATCGTACGTAGACAATAAATTATACCACTTATTACTATCATACAAAAACACACTCTAATATAGAACACAAGCATTCGTCTAATATCGCATTCGTTAACTGTACAGTCCAAAATACAAATCACAGTATATTTTTAATCCCAAATCGTGCTGTTTTCAACCAACGGAACCCCTCCCTTAGATACAGGAGACTTTCCCTTCAAAGTACTCGTTCACTGAGTAGTACTTTCCCATCAAGATACTCTTTTCTAACAGGTACTCATTCTCCTTCTAAGTTTATATACTTAGTGGTACACTTCCCATCAAGATACTCTTTTCAAACAGGTACTGTTTCCTCTACCTCAGTTACTTGTATTGGAGTGGGAGATTGCAACCTTCACGTGGTCCGTCCGGTTTATACAAATGCAATCAACCCGGTGTGCACAATCAAATAAGATCAAATAGAACAAATTGTCCTACAACCTTAGGCTGTGCATGCCATACACAAGAAGAAGAAGAAGTTACTTGTATTAGATCAGAACTTGGGAAAAAAAGATAATTTGCAAGCCAGGATTTATAGAAATTACATTTGAAATGCAGTCATGATTGTTGTGCAGGTAATGTGGAAGCTAACTTATTAACACTATTGTTGTGGGAACATTTGTACAAGTAGAATTTCAGACATTTTAGTGATGTTGGTTGAGTGATTATTATTAATCACTGTTTAGCACCCCAACTCTTTGAAGTAATGCCAAGGGATCTTTTATGTACACTTCAGGGGCAGGCAAGGGCTCTGATGGGACTATCAGAGAAAAGGTACCTCCAACAATGGAGTGTTCCTTTAATGCTGGACTGGAGTGTCAGACTCAAGTTTAGTCATCAAATTCCTACAGTGGAACTTGGAGAAAATCCCTTGTGCCTTAGAACCAAAGGGCTACATACTCAGCCATGGCTTAGTGTTCATTTAATACTAAATAAAGGCTTTACCAAATGCATTAAATGATTTGTATGAAGCACAATTTTACAACAAGCTTCAATCTCATTTCCTGAAAGATTTTAACTCACATTCCAGAGGCCACCGTTTAACATCTCCTCAAATTCACCAAAAATGGTGACCTGGTTAGTGCTAATTTTGAAAAATTAATAAAATTAATTTTCCAAAGTATGAAGTCTTAAGTGAAGCCTGATTCCTGCGCTAAGAGAAAAGGTAGGACCAGATCTGCAGTAGAGATGTGAACAAATCCTTTAAATACATAAAATGATCAGTTTAATCAAGTATCTCCATGTGGTCCTTTCTGTTAATTGAGTTCTCAAGTGGCAAAAGTAAATGTTTACTAAGTGCTGTGATAGCAACAAATATATTGGTAAAACCTTCCAGTGAAAAACACCACAGGGTGCTTGAAGACTTTGTTTTTGCCACTGAAACATTTCCCATCTCTGTTGGAGGGCTAGAATGCTCCCATTCAAAACAGATTCAAGCCAAGATAACTGCTTTTAACATCATACAGCTTGCGAAAGTGGATGCCGATAAGTAGAATATAAAAAGGTTTATAATTCTTGCCTTGTAGCTAGTGGAACAATATTCATTTAACAGTTTAATTCATAATTCTCTCCACTGGAACTGGCAAGCGCATTGGAGTATAACTGAGTCACCAAAGTTACAACTAGATTTTCCTTAAAAAGTGAATGCTTACTAGTTTGGCAGGATAGTTATTTATCTGCTTCTCATGAGACAAAACATTTGTATGAGATCCTGCTGCAAATTTCAAGTTAGCAGATGGTTTTCTTAGTCATTGTGCTGATTGTGACAAAAATGAAAATTAGATTTTAGAAGTTTAAAAGTTTCTAAATTTGCATGCCCAAGATTGATGCAATAGAGTTAAAGAAGGAACTGCAGATGCTGGAGAATCGAGGGTACGCAAAAGGCTGGAGAAACTCAGCGGGTGCAGCAGCATCTAAGGAACGAAGGAGATAGGCGACAGAGATAGGCGACGTCTCCTTCGCTCCTTAGATGCTGCTGTACCTGCTGAGTTTCTCCAGCCTTTTGTGTACCCTTGATGCAATAGATTCCTTTTCATAAATCACAAGTACAAATTCTACATCAAAAGCCCCAGTGCATCACACACATAAAGGAGCAGTCAATTAATTTTAAATAGGGCAATAGAATATTTCCTTCACTCAGTGGGATATGTGTCCTCTGTGGGTTTCTACAAACAAATCCCATTTGCAGACTGACTAGTGAAATGTGTCCGAGACACAAGGAGCCTAAGGTATTAAGGGGCTGTCCCACTGCGGTGACCTAATTGGCGAGTTTAGAAGAGTTTACCCTCGACTCATACTCGCAGCATGGTCGACACGAGGTCCTAGGAGGTCTTTGTAACTCTCCTTCATGCTCGAGAGTAGTCCCCGCGTACTCGAGGCCTCAGCTAGGCCGCAGCGTATTTTTCAACATGCTGAGAAATGCCCACGAGTAAAAAAAGGTCGCCATGGAAAAAAATAGATTTTTTTTTACTCGTAGGTTTAGTCGAAGTAGGTCGTAGTAGGTCGGTATGTTATTCGTAGGTAATCAAGAATAGTTGAAGGTAATCGAAGGTAGTCGAATGTAGTAGTAGATAGTCTACAACATAGTCGAAGGGAGGTCGAAGGAAGTCGTCTTTACTCTCCACTATTTGGTGTCCAATTTTCCCGAAACTAGTCGAAGCTAGTCTTCAACATAGTCAAAGGAGGTCTTCAACATGACACTTTTTCAAACTCTCCTAAACTCTTCTAAACTCGCCAATTAGGTCGCCGCAGTGGGACAGCCCCTTTACCCCTTCAATCAACTGTTCCTTACCTACTGCCTGTCCAAAATGTTCCATAAAACTCTACTGCATTCAGAGAGAAACTGGTCATATGACATAACCCTTAACAGCAACAATTATTATTTGTGAGCAATATTTATATGCAATTTACCCCAATTAAAATATGAGCCATTAAATGAAATGGATAATAAGTATTGGTATGGGTTTATTATTGTCATATGTACTGAGATACAGTGAACAACAGTGTTATACTTGTTATCCAGGCAAAACATACCACACATGAGTATAATCAAACAATACAAAAGTACAAATACATGTAGTGCAAAGAGAAAATAAACAGAACAACGGGTAAGAAGCTGTCCCTGATTCTGATGGTATGTGTTTTCAACTTTTTGTAACTTCTGCCCAGTGGGAGAGTGAAGAGGGAATGACTGGGGTATAACAGATTATTTTGGCTATCTCGAGGCAGCATGAAGTGTAGATGGAGCAAATAGGAGAGGAAGACAGGTTTATGTGATGCGCTGGGCTGCATTTTGTGGTTTTGGGCGGAACAATCGCCAAACCTTTGATGCATCCCAACAAGATGCTTTCTACGGTGCATCTGTGGAAATTAATAATAATTGGAGACATGGTGAATTTCCTTCATTTTCGGAGGAAGTAGCAGAGTTGGTGTGCCACATATTTCTGGTTATATTGACCACTCTTCACAAAAATGACAGATTCTTTAAAGCTAAAGATTAGTGTTTCCAAAATGTTACTTCCTGAGAACTAAGATGTGTGCGAAATTAAAGGTTACGATATTTGACTTCACTTTAAATTTCACTGAATGGTAGATAGAAATATACATGCAAAGGGCTACTTTCTGAGGGGTTTGTGGTATCCACACTGGGCTGTCGTTGGCTCCAATCCTAGAGATGGGACTCGACCGGCGAGATGGACGTCGGGCAGAGCCATAATGGTGGGTGACTCCATTGTCCAAGGAGCGGACAGGAGATTCTGTGGCGGCAGACGAGACGCAAGGATGGTCTGTTGCCTCCCTGGTGTCAGGGCTCAAGATGTCATGAGCCGAATTCAGAACAACCTTGAGAGGGAAGGTGAACAGCCGGCAGTAGTTGTGCACGTGGGCACAAATGACATCGGGAAGAAGAGGAAGGAGGTTCTGCAACGTGAGCTCAGAGAGTTATGCCCCTGTCCCACTTAGGAAACCTGAATGGAAAACCTCTGGTGACCTTGCCCGCGACTCAAGGTTTCCATGAGGTCGCTGGAGGTTTTGGTCACTCGCCTGGAAAGCCTCGACCTGGATCGACCAAGCGTGAGCTGCATCTACCGACCAAAGATCCTATAGGATCTTTGCTACCGACCGCACACACACACACACATCGCGAAAGTGGGGCCCATGGAGAGCGGAGGAGAAACGGCTGCCACAGACCCGGTAAGTCCTTTAGACAGTGCGGGGAATGGGGGGGGGGGGGAGAGAAAGGGAGAGAGAAGGGGGGGGGTGAGAAGGAGTGGAGACAGTTTTAAGAAGTTTAATCAAATTTAGCGGGCATTTTACCTTCCGGCAGTCTTCTCGGTCCTGAAAACTCCAATGAGCCAATCAAAATGGCCGGTCAGTGAAGGAGATGGCCATCAACTGCCTGTAAGTAAACAGCGACCCCACTCCACTGGCTTCGACCAAACAGCAACCTATTTTTAGTCGAGGCCAGTTTTGGGTGGTTATCTCTGGTTTGCTTCCTGTACCTCATGCTAGTGAGGACAGGAACAGAGAGATAGGGATCTGAATGTGTGGCAGAGGGGCTGGTGATTGGAGCAAAGATTTAGATTTATAGACCACTGGGATCTCTTCTGGGGTAGGGGTGACCTGTACAAAAGGGATGGGTTACACCTTAACTGGAGGGGGACCGACGTTCCGGCAGGCAGGTTTGCTAGGGCTACACATGTAGGTTTAAACTAAATAGTAGGGGGGAGGGATTGACAAATTGGGAATTAATTTTGAATTAATGGGTTGGAAAGTTTGAGAAGGGATAAGAGAGTTAGGTCAGGGCAAATTGCGAGCGATGCAAGAGGGGAGGTGAATACTCAGGTCAAAATGTTGTATATGAATGCGCGAAGTATAAGAAATGGACAAGCTTGAGGCTCAGTTAGAAATTGGCAAGTATGTTGTGGGAATGACAGAGACATGGCTGCAAGAGGGCCAGGGCTGGGAACTGAATATTCAAAGGTATACCTCCTATCGAAAAGACAGACAGATGGGCAGAGGGGTTGGGTAGCTCTGTTGGTGAGGAATGAAATTCAATCCCTTGCAAGGGGTGACATTGAAACAGGAGATGTGGAGTCAGTATGGATAGAACTAAGGAATTGTAAGGGTAAAAATACCCTAATGGGACATCTACAGGCCCCCAAACAGTGGTCTGGATATAGGGTGCAAGTTGAACCAGGAGTTAAATTGGCATGTAGTAAGGGCAACACTACAGTTGTTACAGGAGATTTCAACATACAGGTAGACTGGGAAAATCAGGTTGGGACTGGACCCCAAGAAAGGGAGGTTGTGGAGTGCCTCCATGATGGATTCTTAGAGCAGCTTATATTGGAGCCTACCTGGGAGAAGGCAATTCAGGACTTAGTGCTATGTAATGAACCGGATTTGATAAAAGAACTTGAGGTTAATGGAGCCATTAGGAGGTAGTGACCATAATATGCTCAAGTTTAATCTACAATTGGAGAGGGAGAAGAGTAAATCGGAGTTGTCAGTGTTATAGTTGAATAAAGGGGACTATGGAGCCATGAAGGAGGAGCTGGCCAAAGTTGACTGGAAAGATACCCTAGCAGGGATGACAGTGGAACAACAATGGCAGGAATTTCTGGGAATAATACAGAAGGTGCAGGATAAGTTAATTCCAAAGAGGACGAAAGATTCCATGGGGTGTAAGGTGCGACCATGGCTGACAATGGATGTCAGGGACAGTATAAAAATAAAAGAGAAGAAGTACAACATAGCAAAGATGAGCGGGAAGCAAAAGGATTGGGTAATGTTTACAGAGCAACAGAAGATAACTAAACAGGTAATGCAGGGAGAAAAGCTGAGGTACAAAGGTAAGCTAGCCAAGAATATAAAGGAGGATAGTAAAAGCTTCTTGAAGTATGTGAAGAGGAAAAAATTAGTTAAGACCAAAGTTGGACCCTTGAAGACAGAAAAAGGTGAATTTATTATGGGGAACAAAGAAATGGCAGATGAGTTGAACAGATAATCTGGATCCATCTTCACTAAGGAGGACACAAACAATCTTCCTGATATACCAGTGACCAGAGGATCTGGGGTGACGGAGAAATTGAAGGTAACCCACATTTGCAGGAAATGGTGTTGGGTAGATTGATGGGACTGAAGGGTGATAAATCTCCAGGGCCTGATGGTCTGCATCCCAGAGTACTGATGGAAGTGGCTATAGAAATTGTGGCTGCATTGGTGATAATTTTCCAATGTTCTATAGATTCAGGATCAGTTCCTGTGGATTAAATGTTATCCCACTTTTTAAGAAAGGTGGGAGAGAGAAAATTAGGAATTGTAGACCAGTTAGCCTGATATCAGTGGTGGGGAAGATGCTGGAGTCAATTATAAAATATGAAATAGTGGCACATTTGGATAGCAGTAACATGATTGGTCTGAGTCAGCATGGATTTACGAAGGAAAAATCATGCTTGACTAATCTTCCAGAATTTTATGAGGATGTAACTAGAAAAATGGACAAGAGAGAGCCAGTGGATGTAGTGTACCTGGACGTTCGGAAAGCATTTGATGAGGTCCCACATAGGAGATTAGTGGGCAAAATTAGGGCACATGGTATTGGGGGTAGAGTGCTGACATGGGTAGAAAATTGGTTGATCATGGCTGATCATCCAACTCAGTATCCTGTACCTGCCTTCTCTCCATACCCCCTGATCCCTTTAGCCACAAGGGCCACATCTAACTCCTAACTAAAGCAAATGGCATATTGGCATTTTAACAAGAGGAGTTGAGTATAGGAGCAAAGAGGTCCTTCTGCAGTTGAATAGGGCCCTAGTGAGACACACCTGTAGTATTGTGTGCATTTTTGGTCCCCTAATTTGTGGAAGGACATTCTTGCTATTGAGGGAGTGCAGCGTAGGTTTACAAGGTTAATTCCCGGGATGGCGGGACTGTCATATGCTGAGAGAATGTAGTGGCTGGGCTTGTATATTCTGGAGTTTAGAAGGATGAGAGGGGATCTTATTGAAACGTATAAGATTATTAATGGTTTGGACATGCTAGAGGCAGGAAACATGTTCCTGATGTTGGGGGAGTCCAGAATAAGAATAAGGGGTAAGCCATTTAGAACGGAGACGAGGAAACACTTTTTCTCACAGAGAGTTGTGAGTCTATGGAATTTTCTGCCTCAGAGGGCGGTGGAGGTCGGTTCTCAAGATACTTTCAAGATAGAGCTAGATACGGCTCTTAAAGATAGCAGAGTTAGGAGATATGGGGAGAAGGCAGGAACTGGGTACTGATTGGGGATGATCAGCCATGATCATATTGAATGGCGGTGCTGGCTCGAAGGGCCGAATGGCCTACTCCTGCACCTGTGGTTTATTACCTGTCACAGTATTCACATGTAAAAAGCAGTAACATCATGAGGAAAGCTATTCCTTCTAATGAGAAGGAATTCCTATTAAGAATTGCTACTACCATTGAACCAAATATGGTGTAAATAGCATAGCAAAATTCATAGTAGTCTGGTTAGGTTTTATTCAGTATCATTTGATCATCTTTTTCTAAACCTTTTTTTGTCACCTCAACTAACACTTGCAAGCAAGCTACAGGTACAGGTCTGTAACTTATTGCCCTGTGGCAAGTAACTCATTAGCCTCTACCATTTATAGTGTGATGAAATACTGCCCACATGAATAGAGTTCCTATAACACACAAGCTTGATATTATCTCGGACAAATGCGTCACTTGGATCAACACCAGTATTTTTCCCCACACAGAGGGTGGTGGGCATATAGAATTTGATACCAAAGGAAGTAGTTGACACAGGTACAATAACACATTTAAAAGACATTTCAACAGGTACATGGATAGGAAAGGTTTAGAAGGATATGGGACGATCGTGGGAATATGGAACTAGTTTAGATGTGGCAACTTGGAGGAGTTGGGGCAAAGTGCCTGTTTCTGTGCTGAATTACTCTATGGGCCTCATTCATCAATCTAAGCATTCAATGCTTCCAAGCTTACTTACAAGCTTCATAGCTAATGTAGATACCATTTATTGCCCAGTCCTTTAGGATTCAATTACACACATGTACTTTTGCAAACAAATTGTGAATTGGGTGTATGTACATAGATAATAGATGGGAGAATGTTGCAGCGATATGGGGTAAAATTTGAGAATGAGATTGACCAAGTAATTCTTGAAGAGGGCAAGCATATATTTGATGGGCTAAATGTCTTATGAAGAAGGGTCCAGACCTGAAACATTGCTTATCCATGTTGTCCATAGATGCTGCCCAAACCACTGAGTTACTCCAGCACTTTGTGTCTTACTTTGTAAATGAGCACCTGCAATTCCTTCTGTCTGCCTTTTTAATGTTGCAACAATTCTTTGAATCTGTGATGCAATTATGTTATTTACACTGAGTTTTCCCTCAGTGAATCCAGCCTGTGTTCAGGCCTCAATGGATTACACAGCATTCGCATCGGCCCGAGGAAGGAGTGGCAAAGCACATAGGCCTGTTTTAGACAATGTATTTAAAGCTAACAATGGCATTTAGATGGCATCCATTAAAACCTACCAAGGATAGGACATAGGACTTCTCTACTACTGAACATCATCTGATAAAGCAGAATCCAGAAATCGGTTTGGTGTTTGCCCATTCCAACGGATTAATGAAACCTAAAAAAAAGAGCTGATTGAATGAATAAAGGGAGGGGAGACAACATGGAGAGAAAAATAGGTTTCTCAGATGACAGTTCTGTATTTCAGCAGCACCTGTCACTTCCATCCCTGGCCTAATAAGTGCTTTGTTTTCTCTGACACCTGCTGATTTGGAGATTAAAAAAAAGTAGGAAGCTTCAACCCACTAATTATCAGCCACAAGTGGTGATTTACAATGACACAAGACTCCAAGTCTCATAGAGACTCTCCGGTAGGTGCTCATTATCATTTAGGAGGGAAGAGAGTCACAGTAAAATGTTGTGAACATGTCCCAGTTAAGAGTAATTTGCAGATAGTGCAAATAGCTGGGTTTATTGTGCAATGTCTAATGTGTTTCCTATTCTCAAGTGTTGGGAGGAGGGAAGAGTTAATGAAGACGTTGAGAAAAAAAAAAGATTCTGCCAGTTTGCAGCTGATAAATGACCCCTTAAATAAATTACTAAACAACCCAATTCTGCACAATTACTGTGTATATTTACTACCACAGTCTGTTCCATTTAAGCAGTTACATTGCCCTCAATATGTGCACATTCATTTAAGTTACTTAGTTAACAATATTAATGTATCCCTCACCTTTAAATGTTCATCTGCATAAATTTGCTTTATATTTTGTCAGTAAAGGTCGACCTGGAAAAGGTGCTCATGTGTATAGTTGTGGCTAATATTTTCAAACAGACATCTGTCACATTTATAGCTTGGTCACGGTTTCATTTAAAATCTTTGAATGGCAGTTATGGCTTTTTTTCTGAAATGAAGATATTTTGAGAATGTGCAAATGGTATTATAATGGCCACGTTACTCTGGTAGTGATCCAGAGGCCAGTACCACAAATCCACGGGCATCAGTTAGAATTTCATCCCAATAAAGTGGAAAGTCAGAGGAGAGAAATGGGATAGAATAAATAAAATAAATTTGGAATAACAATAGTAGAGGATGTGAAATTGTCACAAGAACTCATCTGGTTCACCAAAGTCAGAAATCTATCATTGTATCCTGGCCTTGTCTAAACTGATTCCAGGTTCAAAAAGATGTGGTTCACTCTTCGAAATAAACAAATAAACCACGTTATTATTTTTAACCACTATGTTCAAACACAACAATAATATGACTGCATTGAATCAGGCATCAGATTTAGACATGACAATGGCACACTCAACCCCACGAAAATGTCCTAAAACTGGGATCTTCAAAAAAAAAAGATTTGTCCCACAGACCGGTCAAGCAAGAATCAATCAGTCTAACATGTACAGAATGACATGTTTCTGGCTAATATCCTGAATCCAACATCACAATCTCTGGCTACTTCCTAACTCATAGGCAAGCCAGACTCATCAGAAGGTGTTACAGTGGTATGCAGGCAGCAGGCAGAAGTCCTGAGAGCTCAAAATGGACACCAATCCTTATAAATTCTAATGGCATCGGGTCAAATATAATCATTGAGGGGCAATAGATGGATCAAGAGCCAGATTATTTCCCCAGGACAGGGGAGTTTAGAATGAGAGGGCATAGGTATATGGTGAGAGGGGAGAAATCTAAAGGAGGTCTGAAGGGTGTTTTTCACATAGAGGATATGGGATACCTGGAACTAGATGCCAGAGGGGATGGTGGATGGCGATATAATTACAAGGTTTAAAAGACTTTGGATCGTACTTGAAAAAGAAAGGCATAGAAATGGCCCAGATACATAATGGGATTAGCAGAGATAGGCATTGTGGTTGGTATGGATAATGGGCCAAAGGAGCCAATTTCTGTGCTGTATGTTTCTATGATTCTACGATTAACATGTACCTCCTTCCCTCAGTAATGAATCAGAATTCTTCCTTATCTAGGATTCTACAGCAGTAGAACCCCCAAAAAAAAAAATCAATAGCAAGGGCACACTACATAATCCAGGCCAGGGACTTCAATGCCTACCACTCAGTCTAGCTCAGTAGAAGCAGTACTGACCAAGCTTGTGGGCAAAAATGCTGTCATGCAGGCCCAGAGCATGTGCCAACATGTGGAAACGCTGGTGACCAATCTATCAATCAAAGATGTATTGTTAGGATGACCATGCAAAGATTCTTATGGAGATAGGTCCTGTCTTCAACCGTCACTGTATATTTTAAATTTCCAATATCTTAAGTGGATAGGTTCAACAACATTTGATTCGATTCTACCTCAACTTGCAACCACTTGCCTGACATGTTTTTCTCATGATTGCACAAGCACTTGCCTGGAGCCGTACCAGGCAATCTAGCAAAGCTCTAAAGAACCATGTGGATGTGAAACAACTGAACCAACGTCCTATAGATAGAGCTTAGTCATTCTACAGCCATGTTACAGCATGGTACATTAAAACACTGACAATCCAACATCCTTTGGAGTTTGGGGGAGCCTGGCTGTTATTTCTCATAATACGACAAACATTTTCATTTCACTTCTTTTTTGAACATGTTACTCAATACAAACATGTAAATTGTTCAGCGAACCCAATAAGTTTAAAAACACAAAGTCTGGACCATGGTTATGGCTGCAAATCTGCCCATGTTCCTCACTGCTGCAACTCCAAACCTTGACCCCAGCTCCACCTGCACTCTGAACCTCTGGCTCAGGCCACACATCTGTGCACACATGCTCTCTCTCTCTCTCTCTCTCTCTCTCTCTCTCTCTGTCTAATACTCCTGATTCACATTTCAGACTAATGAGTGAATCAGATGCCAAATCATCAGGATTTCTGAATGATCAGATGCTGGATTATCAGAGTTTCTTGCTGTTATCAACATGTAGCCCAGGCATGAATTTGCAGGCAGGTCTTAAGCGTAGATAGCACAAAAAAAAACAACAATCTCCCATCCAAGAGCCCCGATAAACTCCCTCATGAGAGATAATTAGCTCAAAGTTAGTTTATGGAACTGGTAGAGCGTTACTGGAGTGACTAGGAAATTAGCTGAGCAGTGGGGGACAAATAATAGGGATAATGGGCAGGTTTTCAAATTGGCAGGATGTAACTAGAGATGACTGGGAAGGATTATTTATTTTAACTTTTGATTCATTACTTTCCAACAACAGATGTGTGTTTATTGTCCTATAATTCCTTGGTTACTTTCCATCAGCATTTCTAAAAGTTAGAGTAAATTAACAACGTAATGGAACAGTTACAGAATGAAATAAGTTTGAAAGTTAAGATATCTGCAATATTCTCACTTTCCACCTTTAAAATCCTAGGATAGAAACCTAGGGATTTATTGGTCTTTAGTGCTTTTAAGGTATTCATTCTGCATTCATGTCCCTTAATATGATTCAATTGATTCAGATTAGTTGATTGTCATGTACACCAAGGTGAAATAAAATTCCTTGATCCCATGAAGCTCACAGAATGAATAGTACATATATTGCAATGATAAATACTACAACAAGCACAAAACGAGCATAATGAAAGGTCTAGACGGAGTGGATACGGAGAGGATGGTTCCAGTCACGGGAGACTCTTGGACCAGAGGGCACAGCATCAGAATAAATGGATGTACCTTTGGAATGGAAGTGAGGAGGAATTTCTTTAGCCAGAGTGTAAAGTACAACAACAGAATAACTGATTAAGACAGAGTTAAGTGAGAGCACATGGCCAGGAATAGTATAGAAAGATGAGAGCCCTAGTTTTGCTTTGCATGAATTGCAGGGGTCCAGATTGTTTTGAAGATTGGTACAAATGTGGGGCATCATAAATCTTACAAAGCACTTCATAATGTTCAATGTTAGAGGTATTGGGCGATAGTAATTGAGATAGGCATTTCTTAGGGACTGGAATGATGGAGGTTTCCTTAAAGCAGATGAAAACAATAGGGTGTTGAAGTGAGAGATTGCAGAGATTGGTTAAAAACTGCATCCAGATGATTAGCACACAAATTCAGATCCTGTCCAGAGACTCCATCCAGGCCAGCCACTTACTTAGAGTGCACCCTCCAAAAAGCAGATCTGAATTCTGCCACCAAAATGCATGGGTCAGACCCAGTGGGGGACTGGAGGGGGGTGGACACACCTCGATGGAACTTAGTATATCTTTTCAAAGCAGGCATTAAAGATGTTTAAGCTCATCCCATAGACATGCTTTGTAGCCAGAGATTGCCCCCACCTTCACCTTGTAGCCTGAGCTAACACTGCCACAGTTGCCTGACATCCACTTGATTAAACTGAGCCTCCAACTTGTTTTGGATGTCTGGCATCCCTCTGCCTTCTTGTACAATGTGAGATTATCCTTGAAAATATGAGATCTAGACAGCAGAGAATGAGGCTCCCTGTACATCCAAGGTCCTTGGACATCCAAGGTCCTGATTGTCTTTGTCAGAATGTAGTCATCAATGTATTTCTTGATGAAACCGGTGATGACTGAACTATACGCATTCAGGTTAGATGAAGTGGTGTTCAACAGGTTCCAGTCCCCAGACCCAAGACAGGCCTGAAGTAGACCCTCGGCCTCCACTGACCACTGCAATAATACTCTTACGATTGGTTCCTTGTGCTTAAATTTCTGTTTATAACCAGCAGAAGCAGCACTGACAAATGTTCAGACAGGTTGAAATGAGGGCAAGGGATGGAACAATAGTACTTCATCGTGGTGTAGTAGTGCTCAAGAGGATTAATACCGCATGTGTTCCCCGCCCCCATTCCTTACAACCATTTCCCCCCTCTGGCGGCACAGCGATGCAGCATTAGAGTTGCTGGTTTACAGCGCCAGAGACCCAGGTTCATTCCTGACTACGGTTGCTGTCTGTGCGGAGTTTGTATGTTCTCCCTGTGACCTTGTGGGTTTTCTCCGGGTGCTCCAAATTTCTCCCACCCTACAAAGATGTACAGGTTTGTACATTAATCGGCTACTGCAAATTATAAATTGTCTCTAGTGTGTAGGATTGTGCTGGTGTACATGGTGATTACTGGTCGACGCGGACTAGGTGAGCCAAAGGGCCTGTTTCAATTCAATTCAATCTTTAATTGTCATTGTGCAGTGTACAGTACAGAGACAACGAAATGCAGTTAGCATCTCCCCAGAAGAGCGAACTTAGAATAATGAATGGTAAAATATATATATGTACAACAGTATCAGTAGTGCAATTATACTGGGGGAAGGAGTGTCCGGGGGGGGTGACTGACAATCACCGAGGTGCAGAGTTAAGTATTGTAACAGCCGCAGGGAAGAAGCTGTTCCTGAACCTGCTGGTCCGGCAACGGAGGGACCTGTAGCGCCTCCTGGATGGGAGGAGGGTAAACAGCCTGTGGCTGGGGTGAGACCAGTCCTTGACGATGCTGCGCGACCTTCGCAGACATCACTTGCTATGGACAGACTCAATGGAGGGGAGTGAGGAACCAGTGATGCGTTGGGCAGATTTCACCACCCTCTGCATTGTTTTCCGGTCAGAGACAGAGCAGTTGCCATACCATACTGTGATACAGTTGGTAAGGATGCTCTCGTTCCCTGCTGCATCTCCAAAGTTTAAAGCCTAAATGCTTTATATGTCACTTCTTCCACTTCCTTCCTTATCTCACCATCTGTCATGTCCATTTCACCTCAAGCCTTCGTCAAAATCTCCACCCATTCACCTCTCCACACCTACAGTGCATTCCATAATGTTTGGGACAAAGACCCATCATTTATTTATTTGCCTCTGTACTCCACTATTTGAGATACATAATAGAAAAAAAATCACATGTGATTAAAGCGCACATTGTCAGATTTTAATAAATGTATAAAATTTGTTGTACATTTTGGTTTCACCATACAGAAATTACAGCAGCGTTTATACTTAGTCCTCCCATTTCAGAGCACCATAATGCTTGGGACACATGGCTTCACGGGTGTTTGTAATTGCTCAGGTGTGTTTAATTGCCTTCTTAATGCAGGCGGGCACGGAAATCGCTGTCAAAACATGGGGGGACACAATTTCTTGGCGGGCGCACGCGGACACAGGTTTCGGCTGTGGGCCCTATGGCCGGCAAAACATCGGCAACTGATCTGGTTGGTGACCGACTCCGAACTCTGGCAACAGCAGCTTTGTCCACCCCGAATCATAGGGCTTCAATCGGCCCATTCGCGGGGGCTTCAACATCGGGAGCCTCGATCGCCTCAACGCAGCAATTTAACCACAGGGCGGTAGAAGATCCCGCAGCTGGTTTTAAGCTGCGCCGGGCTGGGTGATGAAAAGCCCCGTGAACGGGCTGATTCAAGCTCCGCTCTGATCTTTGCTCCACCAGGACGTCTCCCTCCTCCAATCACCGCACTCTATCCTCAGTCCCACCCCCCCTACTTCCGCCTCTGACCAACACCTCCCTCCTCCAATCATCGCGCTGAATCATCATGGCCCCTCCCCCCTTACTGCCTGCTGACCGACGTCCCTCTCATCCAATCAGCGCCCTCGATCATCAGTCCCACCCCCACAGTCTCGCGGAAAGCGGAGATTTTTTAACAGTTTTTTTTTCACTGAGTTTTAAAATCTGGATTACAAAAAATAGAGGGGGGGGATCGTCGCCCTCCTCTCAAAACGGGGGGGGGGGGGGGGGGGGGTGGGGCCCTTGTTCTTCCCCCCCCCCCCCCCGTTCCCCGGGATTTCAGCCCCTGGATGCAGGTATAAGAGCTTCTCTATAAGAGTGATTTTTATCTATTACAAGTTTCAAATTGTGGAGTACAGAGGCAAAGAAATAAATGATGGGTCTTTGTCCCAAACATTATGGAGGTCATTGTATATCCACCTATTAATTGCCAATTTTTGTCCCATCCTTACCTCTGAATACCAGCTTTCTCCTCACTACTACATCAGTCTAAAAAAGGGTCCTGGCTTGAAACTTTTCTAACTCATCCTTCTCCGATTGCTTTAAGTGATCTTGTTCCAGCAATGTCACTCAGTTCAATAGCAACAGAACTTCCTCATGGCCTCAAACTCAAAAACATCCACAGTCATTGGGTCTCCATTGCTAACATAAACTTGCATCTGTCTAAACATGCAAAGATCATACTGTAGTTTATCTGTAATAAAAGCAAACATGTTATTTGTTTACCAGGACATGGACAACACTGGCATTCACTGTACATCACTAATTACCCCTGAATAAAAGGGGTACTAGACATTCAAATACACTGGTGAGTCAACAGCCTTGTTGGATGTTTGTCCAGTAACTGTTGTTATCATGTAGAATCAAGGAACTGCTGGTGCTGGTTTGCACAAAGGTACACAAAGTGCTGTAGTAACTTAGTGGGTCAGGCAACATCTCTGAAAAACATGGGTGGGTAACATTTCGGGAACCTTTCGTCAGGCTGATTGTAGGCCGAGGGGAGAGAGAAAAAGCTGGAAGAGAGCCGGAAAAGTGTCCAACTCGGTTATTCTGCTACTACACCATTTCTCTATTGCATGAGAATCTTACAAAAACGTGAAGCTCAGTGAACAGAATGCAGTTACTGCCAGCAACCAGAGATTTTTCCCCATAGTCTTTTGTAGCCAAAAGATTCCAAGAGAGAGAAGCTGTCAATTTGTTTTCATCTATTTATCAAATAGTTCATTATAAGGCACAGCATTACATAATTGTGCAATCAGAGCAAATTTCACTCTATAACGCAACATTTTATAACTATTTGAACCATGGCAATAAGAAATGTATAGCTGCAGTGAATATCTTGGAAAATTTGTGCTTCCAAATGAGAATCAGCAGTGCAAGAGTTAATAGAAAATAAAGAAAATGCTGATTTAACAGCAAAGGACTTATCCTGAAGTATCATTTTTCATCAGTTAATAAGCGGTCAGTGGACTAAATAAGGAAGTACACATAACTCTTTTATTCCACCTAATAACCATGACTGCAGAACACAAAAATACAAGGTGTTTTTCAGTTTCCATTTATCATACATTGTGCTTGAATTTGCAGAGATTTATTTCATTTCCTTCCCGGTTAAAGTGTTTTGCACTTCATTTGGCACAATAAATTATACAGAGGATCAAAACATCAGTGCCTCTGCCGCTTTGGGTGAGTTAATAAAATCTAATCTTTAAAGAGGAAGGGGAAAAAAGCTGTGCACGTTGACAAAGGAGGGCTCCAAGAAACTCTCACTTTCACCAATTAAATTTGCTCCTCTGATCCACACACTGTACAATGGCATTGTTGCTTGCAAATCAACCATGGAAAAATATTTAACCTGAAAGACAGAACATGGTACAATTCTAACTTGTCCTTCTGCAATTGCTTTAGGTGACTTTGTTCAGAAAAATAAGTTTAATAGCTACAACATTTCCTCATGCCCTCAATCTTTCCATCTTTGGCTTTATTGTTAATGATTAATCATGTTTCTTGAGAAGTGATCAAATGTGCATCAGAAAAAGATAGATTGCTTCAAAAGAATACACTACCAGTAAGCCTCGGATCAGAAAGTAATTTCCGTTTCTATTTGTGCTGACTTAACCCCTTTTAACACCCCTGTAATCTTTGAGTGGCACACACCTGTAAAAGCTAGATTTATTTCACAACAATACAACACATCAAAGCTTCAATTACCTATGGCAGCACCAAAGCCACAGGCTGATCCCATTTGCTTAGCACTTTCTCTTCTGATAAATTATCCAAAATACTGATATGTGACAGATGGAACAAATACTCTCATGTTATTTCAAAACAAACAATTCACCTTTAAAAGAAAAGTCAGTGCTTCCATTACAACCCTAAGGAATTGTTCACCTTTAAGTTAGGCTTAATATGACAATTAAAGTCACAACATATGTCACATTCATTTTTCCTAGCTCTTTAGATTCATAAGTTTTTTAAAAAATGACACCTGCAGATTTTGGCATGTATTATACATTTTATTAAATGGAGACTTCAATGCTAATTAGTTTTTAAAAGAATAGATCAATATCTTTTCAGAAATAAAGCTAATTGTAATTTATTTCTAAATGAAAAATTGTGGTACATGTTAATGGAAAGAAAATGAATTGCAAATGAATTGGAACAGAGGGATCTAGGAATAACTGTGCATAGTTCCCTGAAGGTGGAATCGCATGTAGATAGGGTGGTAAAGAAAGCCTTTGGTGTGCTGGCCTTTATAAATCAGAGCATTGAATATAGGAGTAGGGAAGTAATGTTAAAATTGTACAAGGCATTGGTAAGACCAATTCTGGAGTATGGTGTACAATTTTGGTCGCCTAGTTATAGGAAGGATGTCAACAAAATAGAGAGAGTACAGAGGAGATTTACTAGAATGTTGCCAGGGTTCCAGCAACTATGTTACAGAGAAATGTTGAACAAGTTAGGTCTTTATTCTTTGGAGCGCAGAAGGTTAAGGGGGGACTTGATTGAGGTCTTTAAAATGATGAAAGGGATAGACAGAGTTGACGTGGATACGTTTTTCCCATTGAGGGTAGGGAAGTTTCAAACAAGAGGGCATGACATGAGAATTAAGGGACAGAGGTTTCGGGGTAACGTGAGGGGGAACTTCTTTACTCAGAGGGTGGTGGCTGTGTGGAATCAGCTTCCAGCAGAAGTGGTGGAGGCAGGATCGATTTTAACATTTAAGAGTAAGTTGGATAGGTATATGGACGTGAAGGGAATGAAGGGGTATGGTCTGAGTGCAGGTAGATGGGACTAGGGGAAAACAAATGGTCGGCACGGACTGGAAGGGCCGAGAGGGCCTGTTTCCGTGCTGTAATTGTTATATGGTTATATGTTATATGGTTAAATGCAGATATATCTGATGTGCTCTTGAGGAAATTGGAAAAAGCTACCGTAATTGCCATAAAATCAGATGAACACCAATGGTAGTCAAAAAGGTATTTCACGATCTTTGTAAATTTGTGATCCAAAAATATGAGGCACAAGGAACTGCAAATGCTGATTTATGGGTGGGAAAAACCCCACAAAATGCTGGAGCAACTCAGCAGTTCAGGCATCATCTCTGGCGAACAGGGATAGGTGACATTTCAACCGGAAGAAGGGTCACGACCTGGATCGTTGCTGATCCATGTTTTCCAGAGAAGCTGCCCGACCTGCTGAGTTACTCCAACACTTAGTGTCTTTAAAATCTGCAAAATATTTTTGGTTTTGAATAAGAATGATAGCAATTGCAGTCTAGTTTTTACAACACCATTTTTTATGGAATTTCTTGGAGAATATTTTGAAAGCACATTGCAATTGATTTAGCAGTATTCTTGCATACTTGGCAACATTATGAATTTAGTCAACTAGCTGCCATTTGCTTGAGACAGTGGAAGGATCTAAAAGCAAGAAATTCTGATGATTGTGTTTTTTTCCGGCTGTCAATAACTACCTATTTCCCCCAAAAGGAGGTGTATCTTAAAAAGCCACAAAAATAACTAAAGTAACTAATCAACAACTCCAATTCTGTAAGGTTAATTCAAAAGTTCGCATATGTATACAAGTATTACTCACAAATATTTAACTTTTGATTAGTCATTCTCCTTTTGATTTGCAACTAAGCAGGAATCTGAAAGCTTTGAATTTAGTTTCTTGCTTCGTTCTCTCCGACCCGAAATTCGATTAAAGTTATTTCTGATGAATATATTTCCTGAGCTTAAGGTAGCCACACATTGAGATGTTGTATCAATCGCTTTGTGTTGCGGATCTGAAATAAAAATAATATATTTGTATTAAATTCTGCTCTTTTGCTTCACTAGAAATACATCTGGAAGAAAAACGTTGCTCTTTTCTATTCTCCTAGTTATTTCTGAAATAGTTGGCTAATTTTGAAAATTAATGAATTATCAGAAATGTTTTATTTTTTTAAATACTAAAATATTAATGATGACATATTCTGGTTCCAAATACTTTATTATTCATGATTTTTATTATGATATATATATATATGGTATTTCCAAAACTAATGTCAGATTTGTCTTTAAAGTGTACAATAACTAAATTACTCCTGGAATAATCAGTTGACCAAATGGTTAGGGGCCCTTGGAGGAAGCACGAGCTATTGATTATAAGCAGAGAACCGTTGAGAATTTTGTACCAGCATCAGTTTCTGTTATTTCCTTTCTGTGACATAAGATTCTTTCCAGCTCATTTTCTCCTGTAACCTGGGTAACGGTGGCCAACGTTCCAACTTTATGAGATTTCTTCAAGAGAAAGAAAAGACGTTTGTAACAGAAATGAATAACTTAGTTAGCACATAACATCATAGATACCTTCCTTCATCCCTCAATCAATTAAGCAGCATTGGTTCTTGAAAGTATGGTAGAAACAAGGAACTGCAGGTGCTGGTCTACACAGAAGGACACAAAGTGTTGGAGTAACTCAGTGGGTCAGGCAGTATCTCTGAAGAACATGAATAGGCATCGTTTTGGATCGGGCACCTTCTTCAGTTTGAAGAGATGATTAAAGTGAACTTTAACGTGAAATTAATGTGAAATTCTCATTAACCAGAAGGAGCTTCCCATCTATTACCAATTCCTTCCTCATCAGATATCCAGATGGAAAAAAATTACACTTGATTACCAAAGAACAATCCTGAATAAGAACTTGAAATTATTTGCTTTAAAGGCTGTTGGAAGTCATTTGTAATGTGTTCGACGCAACCCTTAAACTCACTTTATGGAGGTTCCCTCATCATCTCAGGATGAGCCAAGCTTTATGGCCAATAAAGTCCAGTGTAATTACTGTGGTAATGAAGGCAACATGGCAAACAACAACTAGCTTCTGCAAACAGCGATGGTGATGACCAAGTGATCTGTTCCAGTCAATATTGACAATCGACTAACTATTGGCCAATTCCTATGACCTTCCTCAAAATTGTGGCATGTGATTATTTAATTCCAACTAAGAAATCAGATGGGGCCTCAAGTTTAAAGTGTAACCTATCTCAGCTGCTCTGGCAGTGACAGCCAAGATTACTGTATTTAACTTTCTGAAGTTGAGGTTGGAGCACACAAATCTCTGACACGGAGGTAGGAGTGCTTCATGACCCAGTCATGGCTGGCATTCCCCCTCCTTGAATTAAAACGCAAAGTGCTGGACGAACTCAGTGGGTCAGACAGCATCTATGGAAGGAATGGATAGATTCCAGTCCTGATCTGAAATGTTGTCTGTCTATTCCCTCCACAGATGCTGCTGATTTCCTCCAAGCTGTGTAAAACTGAAGAGTGAAGGAAAATGGAACATTTTGATTTAAATGGCTGTTATTAGTGGTTTCTCAGAGATTTGCCTCTGTGTTTTCCAGTGTTACAGCTTTTGAGATGGATAAATGCCGTCTCTACACATGTACAAAAAACTATCTGTTTTCCTCATGATATTACGTTATTCCCCAAGCTTCAGCTCACAATCAAAAGAAGGAAGGTGCGCCTATTAGCGTTAGTATTTATAGCGCAGACAGTGAATCAATTTGAACTGTGGCAACACCTCAGAGTCCTAACCTAATAAAATGTATCTGTACATCCAGCAGTTAACAGCTATAATCCTCTTTACCTTGTTTATTCCCAACCATTAGGTCATCTCTATCAATTAGACTGGTTAGGCAGATTATGTTGCTTTATAAGGATCAATACAAAGCCGATAGTTATCCAACTGAGGCCACATCATCCTACTTCCTGTTCCCTGCACTAGTGGCCTACGTGAGGAAAACAATAAAAGTCCAATTAAAAAGTGGAAATGCCACATATTGAACAAAAAAAGGGCCAAACTGCTCCAGACTACTTTCAGGTATTTTCTAACAATGGTATCTGCAGGGAATTGGTGGAGATGTTCACATAACCATGCAATTACAAAGGAACCTAAAGAATGTAGAGAAATACGTTAAGTAAACTGGAACTATTACTTAATAGTTAACTATTACTTACCAGTATTCCTCTGAGCTCCCGTAGCGCAGTATATTCTTGAGGTGCATTCTTAGTAAGTGGAGGCTAGAAGCAAATAAAATGGAAAAGTAGCCAAAAGCAAACCAATCAAGTCCAAAACTGATTAATAGCTACAGAAATCTCAAAACCATTCAGAATTAAATATACAGCATTGTTTTATTGGAAATAAGGTGGTAATAGAAGAAAAATAGATGATCTATAGTGAAACCCCTTTCGAGGAAGTAAAACAATAGGATTGACAATTATGTTTGTGTCTGCAAATCACAATGGCCTTTAAAACATGTTGAGTCTTAAATGAAGTGATAATCACAGAATTAAATAAATCTATTAATGCTATCAAGTTTATTTCATACAAGTCAATGTGTACATTTGACAAAAACTACAAACAGATGAAGGATGCATATGTTACTTTGTGAAAAAAATTTCAAATATGTTACTGAATTTAAGAACTAAGCAACAGTTTAGAAATCAGATTATAAAAGCATACAATGTATTTATTAAGAGTATGATAAATCAAAATTATGCAAATAGACAGATAAGCAATTTTATTGGATTGACACAGCCAGGATTAAATAAGAAGCAATATAATGTTCTAAGGTTGGGAGCTGGATGACAAGTTTTGGTTCCTCCTACCTCGAGCTGGTTGAGTGTAAAATGCAAAAGTCAAAACATTTGTAGAAATATATGGGATAAGGTTGAAAAATGAAAGTTAAAGTATAGCTGCAAATGTTGACTTAAACTATTCCTAATCTTCAGTTTAGTTTATTTTAGTTTAGAGATACAGCGCGGAACCAGGCCCTTTGGCCCACCGACTGCGGGCCGATCAGCGATCCCCACATATTAATACTATCCTACACACACACTAGGGACAATTTTACATTTATTCAAAGCAAATGAACCTACAAAACTGTACATCTATGGAGTATGGGAGGAACCCAAAGATCTCAGAGAAAACCCACGCGGTCACGGGGAGAACGTACAAACTCTGCACAGACACCCCCTGTAGTCGTGATCGAACCTGGGTCTCCGGCGCTAAGACGTTGAAAGCAGCAACTCTACCGCTGTGCCACTATACCACTCTTTGATAAACTCAACTCTTTATATTGGAACAAGCAGCCAGGATACCCATTTGCTCTATTTTTAGTAGTCTCCATGTTTAAAATCAACAAGATTTTCATTTCCCCATTCCACTAGGAGACATATTATTAATTCTACAAATGTCAATGTATTCAATTACTGATTTAGGGTTCCTCAACTACAAAATATATTAAACAATTTGAGGATGTTGTGCATTGATTTCATATTCTCAAAAGGAAGAGAAATGCATTATGCTCCAAATAAAATAAAATTATAACGAGACCGTTACCATGTTAGGACAATTAACTTTCCGAAGCTGAACTCCCTTCTTAATTCTCTCCATCATTTCATCAACTGCTTGTTTCTTCACCTCATCCAAGGATCCGTCTTTAGAAGGTTGGAAAAATAATAGTTTGAAAAAAAATGACACATGTAACTTGTATATATCTTTATCATCCAAAGATGTTTTGTATTATAATTATATAAATATCTTCAATATTTTTTAAAATGGAAATGCAATGTTTGGAAGGACATTGGGCGGATATTTTATTCTAATTATCATACTGATGTTGATAGAAGGCCAAAGTATCTCTCTGTATTATGTTTACAGAGAAAGCTTAAATTACATACATTTAGTTTCTCTTATACATAATGTTTTTGTCATTTATTAGCTCAATTATAACAAAATAATTGGAATAGAAAACAAGAATTAAAAGGAGAGATGCAAATACAAGGAACTGCAGATAGACAATGGACAATAGGTGCAGGAGTAGGCCATTCGGCCCTTCGAGCCAGCACCGCCATTCAATGTGATCACGGCTGATCATCCCCAATCAGTACCCCGTTCCTGCCTTCTCCCCATATCCCCTGACTCAGCTATTTTTAAGAGCCCTATCTAGCTCTCTCTTGAAAGCATCCAGAGAACCTGCCACCACCGCCCTCTGAGGCAGAGAATTCCACAGACAATTCCACAGAATTCTACAGGTGCTCGTTTACAAAAAATTGCAGAATGAGCTGGAGTAATTCAGCAGGTCAGGCAGCATCTCTAGAGAACATGGATAGCTAAAGTTGTTTCAGGCAGGACTTTTCTTCAGAGTGATTGTTGGGAGGCAGGGTAAAAAGCTTGAAGAGTGGAGTGGCTGGACAAACCCTGGCAGGGAGTAGGTAGCAATGTTACAAAATTTTGAGATTTTAAAAATCAAGTCTGCAATTTATCCCATCAGATAAAGCATAAAAAGAAGTTTAATTTGACACCTAATTCACTTTCATATCTTGAGTATTAAAAAAGTTGTGGCCATTTTCATACAGGAAATTAGCATCTTGTTCCCCATTGACTTTCCATTGACTTAACTCAAAAGCTGTGATCAAGGACAGTTAAAAGCCCATAACTTTCTTAAAAATTAAGAGAACTGAAATACATTTTCAGTTATTATAGATTGAAGCATTCTGAAACAAATATGAAACGATCTTACTTGGATGACCTGAAATTAAAGCATATAATTAGTTAGTTACCTAATTGTAGCTAATTACAAAATTAAATTACTAGATCTAAACATCTATCCATTTCTTAAGAAATGATAAACATTTTTAAATTGCCTAAGTGTCCAAATAACATTCACACAATAATCCACAATATAACATGATTTTTAAATCTAATTTTCATGAATTTATAGGCCAAATGGAAGGAATTTCGTGTTTAATTCCTGTAAATTAATGGCCATTTAAATCAACTTGTGAGTGGGTTTTAGTGGAATGCGGTGGATTGGATCTGTGGTTGCGGTTTGCGGTGAATTTAACCCCCAGTCAGCAGGAAAAATACAGCCGGTTCGTATATTTTTTTTGTCCCCTTTACGCATGATGAAAATTTGATTAAATGCTTCCTAAGACGCACGTTTTTATGTAAAAATAAACTCTGTACCTTCTTTTATCGCCTATGTTAGGTCTGTTCCGCTGTCGGCGTTCAGGGCTTTAGAAGATGATTTTTAAACTACTCGAGTTCATAAATGATCTAGTGTAGTTTAAAAATAGCTTCATAGAACAAATGTCGGAGCGATTTCTCTTTAGCGACGAAATCGCCTGAGATGGATCGATTTGGATTGTCTAGGGAAAAACGGCACTTTAAACCCACCCCCCTCTGAAAGGCGCCAAAGTCGCGCACACGGGGAGCGGCAGAACTGCAGCGCCGCTAAAGGTAGGTAGTGTAACATACCTAGAGTAGGTTGATACGACGGGTGGGGGGAGGTTGACAGGCACATGGTGGACAAAGGCCAGAAATGAAAAGAGAGGTGTGGGACAAAGGGATGGAAGGGCTGTGAATTGTGAAGCTAGAGGAAGGAGTGTAGGTGGGTGGAGAAAGGGTAGGTGAGAGACAACATTGATGTGCTTACAGGTGGGGCACAAGGGCGGGGGTGGGGGGGGGGGGGGTTGTAGTTATTTAATATTGGAGAATTCAATGTTCATACCATTGGATTTTTAAGCTACCCAAACAGAATATGAGGTGTTGTTCCTCCAGTTTGCATGTGGCCTCATTCTAACAATGGAGGAAGCCCAAGACAGACAGGTCAATATGGGAATGGGAAGAGGAGTTGAAATGGTTAGCAACCAGATAAAAAACTTGTAGCTGTTCCTATCCACCTGCGTCCTTGACCAATTAATTGACAAAGATTGTATTTTGGGGGTGTCCTGTTTAAGAGGATGGAAGTGTACCATCAAATGGGCAGCATTTCTTTGGATAGTGTCAAGCTTCTTGAAAGTTGTCAGAGCTGCAATCTTAAGAAAATGACATTGAATGGGGCTCACATGTTCCAAAAGCTTTTGCCATTTATTAGCTCAAGTCTGAATGTAGTCCACATCTTGCTGCAGGAGTAAACTTCATCATTACCATGCTTGAATTTTTGTTAAATTGTATGAAACACCGTCAGCACTATTCATTGCTAGAACACAACTGCAGTCTGGAACAACGATATAATAACTAACTCTGTCAACTATTGGACATCACAAATCTAATGTTTTAAACCCACAATGAACAGTATAAAATTGAAATACTTAATTGATGGTCTCACCCGATTCCTGCGACAAATTGGATGTTTTCTGTTTTTTACAAATGATCATCATAAGATTTCTGTTGAAAAAATGTACACCTTGCTCTTAAACTCCCATTAAAGTAACTCTCCAAAACATGAGACATTTTACTTCTCTCATCCATTTAACAAACTGAAGATAGACACAAATTGCTGGAGTATCTCAGCAGGACAGGCAGCATCCCTGGAGAGAACGATCCGAAACATCACCCATTCCTTCTCACAGAGATGCTGCCTGTCCCGCTGAGCTGGTCCGGCATTTTGTATCCATCTTTAGTGTAAACCAGCACTAGTCATAATGAACTTCCTAGTCATAACGAACTGAAGATCCTGTTAATAACATAATTATTTCTGTCATAATGCAGTTGCTTTGGGGAAGGTAAAAATTCAGACACGGACACACGGACACACAGCAGGATCGAGAAGAAACAACTGAATGGTAAATATCCCTTTGACAATCAAATGTTCCTAGTTTGGTTTCATCCTGGAAGCACAGACTATTCCAGAGGGTCATGGGCCAAAAGCAGGCAGGTGGGACTAATGTTCCTAGTTTGGTTTCATCCTGGAAGCACAGACTATTCCAGAGGGTCATGGGCCAAAGGCAGGCAGGTGGGACTAATGTAGATGGAACATTTTCGACCGCATAGGCAAGTTGGGCCGAAGAGTCTGTTTCCGTGCTGAGTGACTCTATGAATCTCTTTGAGGCGACAATGTTAAAAAAATTGTCATCTTTCTATTATTCTAAATTCTGCACCAAAAATATAATAGTTTAGCTGAAGACATAGTACTGGAGGAACTCAGTGGGTCAGGCAGCATCTGTGGAGGGAAATCGACAGACGAGGTTTTGGGTTGGGATCCTTCTTCAGATGGATTGTATGGTGGGGGGAGAGGGTGTGAGAGATTTCCTTGTCTCTCCTTGGTATAGTTTAGTTTATAATTGTCATGTGTAGCAACATAAATTGAAAAGATTTGTTTTGCATGCTACCCAGTCACATCATTTCATAAATACAATTGTACACAAGTAAAAGAATGGACCAAAGATAGACACAAAATGCTGAAGTAACTCAGCGGGTCAGGCAGCATCTCTGGAGAGAAGTCTTAGGTGGCGTTTCGGGTCGAAACCATTCTTCAGACTGATAGTCTGGTGGCGGGAAAGTAGAGATATGAAAAAGTTCAGAACAAATCAGAGCCAGCACCAATGACCAAGGAAGGTGAAGCCCACAATGGTCTATTGTTGGCTGTGGAAGAGGTGATAACGAAGGGATATATGGATGCAAACAGTGGAACTGACAGGATGATAGGGTGGGAGAGGGGCAGAGAGAGAGGGAATACAGGGGGTCATTAGAGAAATCAATATTCATACTGCTGGGTTGTAAGCTGCCCAGGCAAAATATGAGGTGCTGTTCCTCCAATTTGCGTGTGGCCTCACTCTGACAGAGAAGGACGCCCAGGAAAGAAAGTTCAGTATGGGAATGGGAAGGAGAATTAAAATGGACCAATTGCAGAGGATGTTAGTAGATTTTGTTCTGGGTCAGCAAGCAGAGTCGCCACGTTCCCATATTCTTGCAACTTTCAATTCTCCAGCCTCTAAATAATTTGATCTTGGCCCAAGGAGATACGTATTTATTTATTTTTTAGGCCAACAGTCCCTCAAATATGCTCCACCATTCAATAAGATCATAACTAATCTATGGTGGCCTCAACTTTTCTGTACCAGTTGCCCATAGCTATAAATTCCACACTCTTTAAAAACATGTCCTTCTCCACCTTAAATATATCAAATGATCTAGCCTCCGCCAACCTCACGGGAGAAAGTGGCAAATAAACTTTTACATTGAACTGGGACAGTTGGAGTACTCATCCACAAAACACCATTGCAACTATCCAGAGGATCTGATTAAGAGCTTCAGCTTCGAATTGTGTGCACCAATCTCTTTCAAGGAATAATTTTGTAACAAGGAGTCCTTTCCACCTGTAAAATCCCTGGTAGTGGTTGAAAATTTGTGAGGTGAATGTACATAAATTATCCAAACGTGACACCAGTAGATGATGGAAGCAATATTGAAAATCAACAAACATCCAACGCATGCTGCCAGTATGCAGTTTTCAACAATAGGCAAGCGCTCCACCAGCAATGTAGACTCATATTGTAACTGCAGTGTTCACAGATACCTCAACCTGTACTTTGTTAGCAAGATACCTACACATTATTGTCTGAAGACCTCCAAGTTGCAGAACAGCAAATGTTTCCCGACTGTAGCAAATGATGTAAAGAATGTGTTATTTTAATGCAAGATATTGCTGAATATTAGGCCAATAGTCGTTATTCGTATAATAAACATGTTATATTATGCTGAGGATAGACACAAAATGCTGGAGTAACTCAGCGGGCCAGGCAGCTGCTCGGGAGAGAAGGAATGTGACATTTTGGGTCGAGACCCTTCTTCACACTGAGTCAGGGGAAAGGGAAACTAGAGATATGGAAGGGCAAGGTGTGAAAGCAACAGATCAAAGCAGATGGTGATCAAGGAAATGTGGAATGGTTCATTGTTGGCTATGGAGAAGGTGACAATGAGGTATACAAACAAAATTAATCAGGACAGTGAAACTAGTCAGAAAACTAGGATGGGGAGGAACGGAGAGAGAGGGAAAGCAAGGGTTACTTGAATTTAGAGAAATCAATATTCAGACAGTTTCTCGATACTTCTATAGTATATAAAGTCCCAACTATCTTCTCAGCTTCTCAACTATATCAAAAGATTTAACCAAACGGAACATATAACCTATATTCAGCACATACCGTGCAATCAAATGTCCCCAAGGCTCAGTACTCTTTCTCCAATCAAATAGCCCTCCAAGGTATTGAATTTGGTCAATCATTGTCTCTGGATCATTTCTGTTATTAATCGCTTCAGCATTGGAGGCAAGGGCTATTGTGACTGAGGCCTAGAATTTCCTGCCTAAACCTTTCCATCTCTCAATCCCTCTATTACCCCCCCAATTGCAATCAAATGCTTGATAACATGTCCTCACATCCCTTTAAATTATTCAAATTTTACTTGATACCACTCAAAAGCTAGTGCATTGGGACATTTTGTTATAATGAAGTTGCCATGTAAATGCAATCTTTTTTTATAAAGTGGGATTTGAAATAAGCCAAAGTTTATATAGAGATTAATTACTGGATATAGCTTCTCTGCCAATAGCGATATTAAAAAAACAGAGTTTGGTTCAGCCGCTATGTGCCAGATCAATCATTCCACCCACCAGGAGCCTATGGCATACAGTAGATGCTTTACAAAGAGCTGTTGACTGATATATTCAGCCACATGAAGTTCTCTTGCCTCTAAGGGTAATGTATGAGATGTCAAACCTGAGCATTTAGTACTCAATTAAATTAGTGCCAATCTTTCAAAGATTAGCATTTGACTTTACAAATCTGAAGCACTATAAACCATGCCAACTTCATAGTCTGAAGAAGGGTCTCGACCCGAAACGTCGCCTATCTCCTTCGCCTCTTAGATGCTGCTGCACCCGCTGAGTTTCTCCAGCTTTTTGTGTAACCCTCATAGTCTTAAATGTTTGTATGTCAAAATATGCATCATAGGTAAGTAAGCATTGTTCTTACTTTAGTGGATTTGCAGATGGTGATAGCTTTGGAAGAGGTGGAGCTGGTGGAGGTGGGGGCGGTGGTGGTGGTATAGAACTTTCCGCTTGTTGGATGCGTTTCTGCAGTTCATCAACTGTAACAGAAGCACCAGACTTTAAAATTACTTAAGTACTTAAATGTCATAGAAAATTATAGGAGCATTTTTACATTTATTCACAAGATACAACACTTAGATTTTAATCAGTGCAGTGAATTTATTTGTAGTTGACAAAATGATCACACTCTGCTGTCCTGTCCCTCTGTAATTCCCATTAGGGTAATCTGTCCTTTGCTCTTTCCTTAACTGGAGGTTAAACTAATTCCATTCCACCTACTCAGTATTTTCAGCATTTTTCCCTTGTCATTTCTAGCCTTCAGAGTTTTATTTTCCTCTAGTATATTCAACAAATCATTCTAATACCTCATTTTGCCTATTGCATTATGACTCATTCACCTCACACTGTCACTCCATTTCTTCTGCCTTTCACCATATACAAGATCCCCCTTTTACTGCACCAAATTTACTTACTCTAAATTTTAAAACTTGCTCATTTCTAATTTATCTTTAAGGTTAGTTACAAGATTATTAACGTGAAAACTATTAACTGTTTCTCTCTCCACAGATGCTGCATTCTTGCAGAGCAACCCAGTATTTTATTTATATTTCAGATTTTCATCCACCTTAGTATTTTAGTTTTCAATCCTTCCCTTTTAGACCTAGTTCACCTTCCCTCACCATATCTTTTCCCCTACCATAAACACTTCAAGCATCAGGGCGATCAAGCTCCCGCATCGGGGGCGTCTCAGCTCCCCGCGCCGGGCAATCGGACCCTGGGTCGGGGCTGGTCGAATCTCCAGCGATTTTGGACCTTCCCGACATCAGTCTCTACCCAAGACTGCGAGCTCCTCGATGTTAAAACCTCTGCCTTCCAGTTATGCTGCCTCCCTATGACTCAACAAGTGTAATTTTAGTGCTCATTTCCTTATCACGGTTTATCCTAAAATACATCTATCTATGTTGTCTACACACATACAAAATTCCATTTAAAAAGTTGCTTGTTCCCTCCCTTCCACAACTGTTGGCCAGTCATTTACCCATTTAGTATACTTCAGGCAATTATCTCATTGTAGCTATTTTCCCTTCGGCTTGCCAGCACACTTCTTAATTTGTTGGTACCTACATTCCCTCTCTTATCTTCTCCATTTTTCACAACTGTTCAAGTGTATATCCTCAAATTTCTTCTCCCTTATTACAAAGAGCTCAAAGATATTTGCCTGAACATGAGAAAAGCAATATAAATGCAAATTGCAGTTTGATAACATATAAAAGCAGATAAAATGTATTTTATGGAAAGCACAAAATACCACTTCATCACAAAACCAGAATAAATTGGAAAAATTGCTACATTTTTATATTTGTATTGCAATTCAGGATCAGTTCATTTTTTCAAGAAACTAAAAGTCCTTCATGCATTCTCAGGAGAGCTATTAGAAAATTAGGTTTACAAATAGTTTTGCAAATTGTTCCAAGAATTCCAGTTAGATCTGTACAATCTATACAAAGTTGAAATGAATCTTTAAAAATCTTTTACTGATGTTTTGGATTGAGATCCTGCATCAGGTTTCCAGTGTAGGATCTTGACCTGAAACATCGACTGCCCTTTGTCTCAGCACATGTTGCTCAACCCGCTGAGTTCCTCCAGCAATTTGTTTTTACTCCAGGATCCGTAATCTTGCATGCCTCGCTTTTCAGATCTATATTACATCAAAGCACGGACAACTTACTGGTATGTTTCAAATCGTTAACTTGCTGATCAGATTTATTGTACTTAAGTTTGAGTTCATCTTTGTCTTCTTCAAAAAGTGTAAGCTGCTTCCTCAGTGAGTTTATCTCTTTCTGAAGTCTGGAATTATTTAGATGTTCCTCCATTTCCTTTATCTTACAATAAAAAAAAGGCTCACATTAGATTTCTGTCTGTGCCATTTCACTCGCATCTTGTATTTATGCACATGTAATCTCATATCCTCTATTTCAATTATGACCTTAACTATGCATACCAATAACTACATGACAAGTGCAGAACAGCAGAATGTTGCAAGAATGCAGTGCAAAAACCAAGTAGTGCAAAATAATATTAAAGAACAATAATGGATTAACTGAATGAGGTAGAGTTAAGAGTAATAGTACATGGCAACACCTCTGGGGAGAGGGTGTGAGGAGATGATTGGTTCTACTGTGGGGAAGAAGCTGTTCTTAAATCTGATCAAGGACATTTCAAGCTCATGCAATCTTCTCCCAGAAGGTAGATGAGAGAAAAAGGAATGACTAGGGTGGCAGTCATCCCTGACTACACATCTAGGTTTCCTGATCGAAACATCGCAAAGATGGACTGGATGGAGGGAAGTGATGAGCATGTGATGGATCAGCTGCGTTCACCACCCTCTGTAGGTTCATCAGGTTGGAAGGGGAATGTCCTTGAGTGGCCCAGCCAGAGCCCAGACTTGAACCCGATCGAACGTCTCTGGAGGACTTGAAAATAGCTGTGCATCGATGCTCCCCATCCAACCTGATAGAGCTTGACAGGATCTGCAGAGAAGATTGGGAGAAATTACCCAAATACAGGTGTGCCAAGCTTAAAGCGTAATACCCAAGAAGACTTGAGGCTGTAATCACTGCCAAAGGTGCCTCTACAAAGTACTGAGTAAAGGGTCTGAATATTTATGTAAATGTAATATTTCAGTTATTTCTTTTTAATTTCTAAACAGGTGTTTAGAAATGTTTTTGCTTTTTTTTTATTATGGGGTATGGTTTGTAGATTGATGATTAAAAAAAGAATGTAATCCATTTTAGAATAAGGCCGTAACGTAACAAAATGTGGAAAAAGTGAAGGGGTCTGAATACTTTCTGAATGCACTGTAGATGCCTTGGAACTTAAAGATGTCAACCATCTTTACAGCATGCTCTGTGGGTAAGAACAGGGTTCACTTCCTCGCTTGCTTAGGTTAGCAACTAACTTTTTCACTTTGCTGAAATTAAGGAACTAGGTTATGGCCCTGACACCATGACACAGGGCTCTCAATCATTTATCTCATCATTGTTGTAGATCTGTGTGAAAACAGTGGTATCATCAGTGAACTTAAAGATGGAGTTCATAATACAATGAGTAGAGCAGGGAACTGAGCATACAACCCCGAGGGTGGAGGAAATATTAGGACCAATTCAAATCTACCGGGGTCTGCCAGTCAACATGTCCAGAGCCAGATGCAGATGGAGGTCCCAAGGCCAAGAGCCAAATGTTTAGGGATCAGCCAGTGCAGTGTTATGGTGTTGAAAGCCGAGAAGTAATCAATGAACAGGATCCTAACATTGGATTTGTCTCGGTAATCAAGGGCTAAATGTACTGCAAAGGAGGCGGCTTTCTCCATAGACATACTTTTCCTGTGTACAAATCACAGATAGTCTGGCTTGCCCAGAAAACTGACGCAAATGTGGGTCATTGCCAATCTTCCAAAGCACTTCATATTGTTATTGTTATAGATAGTAGTCAGTTTGTTACCAACTACAATAAATTCTTTCCCCTTGGATTATTTCCAATGAATGCCATTCAGGAAGTAATAACAGTACATTCTAGCGATGAGTCACATCACTCAATGGATGTTTGGAACTCTTGAATTGCAGCCACAGATCAATATGTTCCTTCCTCAAGGCACCCAGCTCATTCTGAATTTGATTCAGCCCACTCAGAATCAGCTCTTTTGACATCAAAACCTTAAAAGCGCGCACGTGCACACTCCCCCAGATTTTAAGAAAATGCTTTGAACAAACATTTGTATCCGTTAAAAGTAACCAGGCAGCTGTTTGACTGTTCTACAAATAATATAGTTCACAAACATCACGCTCGGCCTTCACGCGAGTCTAATCCAATACTTGACAACGGTTGAATTTTCATTGCTAATCCAACCTAACCACAGTATGCACACATTCCACAAATTTGAAAAAAGTATACTTCCATTATACAGTGCTCCCTTATGATATGAGTGATCTCCATTGAGAGTGCGGGCATATTACCTTTTTCTCATGCAGAATTCTTTCCTTCTCCATTACCTCTGTCACAATTGCAAGGTCGTCAAGAGCTTTCATTAGCTGCTCGTGAGGCACCATGTTCTGAATAAGAACCCGGCTTTGCCGTTTCAGTTTTTTTTGTTCGATAAGCATCTGAAGTGAGGACAAATAAATTCTAAATTCGAGTTTTTGGATTTCTGTCTAAATTAATACCCAGTTTTAGTTTTCTGCAAAACAAAATACCCAGTTTTAGTTTTCTGCCACTAGATATCTTGTTCCCCACATTTGAAAATCCATTCCAGTCTGCATATCAGACAAAATGAATGGCATTCATCGGAAATAATCCAGATGGGTTAATTTAATATTAATGTTATTTTGTCTATGTACTTAGCATGTCACTGCTAAATGTTAATGATTTATTGCTGCTACTATTTTTGGTATTGTACCTCTTTTCTGCAGACTGGAGTGCCTCTAACTGATCAGATACACTGTGATTCACAAAACACCAATTAATCTTCATACCTCATGAGCAAAAGACTCTGCCTCCTCTCGGAGATCTTTCTCCAATTCTAGACTTTGCTCCAAGCTTTCGTACTCCTCCAGGGCCAAAGTGGAAACTGGGATAACACAAATAATTAACATTTAGCAATAAAATGTATTATATTATTGCACAGAACTTGTAAATCTGAGTATGCTTCAAATACACAGATAAAATTAAAGCATGTGCAATATGTGCCACTTAAATCCAAGTTTAAAAAAAATAAAGGTCTTTCGGGATTATTTGGATATCTGATTATCACTACTTGAGTTTGAAAAAGATATATTAAAATCTATTCCAATAATTATTACTTGATTCTTTATTTAAAAAAAAAACATTTTACTGTTTGAAAACCTCAAAAATAAATATTCACGTCTCCATAGCCACGATACTATAGCACTTGACTCTGGAAAAACAATTAGAGTTGGAGTTCACACCTTTCAATCCCAACCCAAGACCAAGCTAGATTTTCATGCATAAATAATCCTGATTGTTTGCTTTATTTGAGCAAGTTCTCTTTTACATCACTAGGTGGAGCACCAGGTTTTATTGATGGAGAAAATGGATGGACACTGTCCAGCTCCCTCACTTAAACTCATTGCCACCCGAGGAGCAGTATCTGCTTATCCAACTCTTACATTCTCTTTTGAAGGGAAAATTCTCCCTGAAGATGATAAGAGAAAGAGAAAATACAAAGGCAACCATTAATATTCCAGATCCAAAGCCCAATATTTTTCCTTCATTACACAATGAAGATGAGGGGTAATCACACACACCTTTCATTACATTATATTTCCTTTTCAAAATATGGGAACAATTTTGATTTACTTTCTACTTTGAAAGAAAGCATGCAACCTTACTCAATCTTAACAGCAACTATATAGAAAATAAAGAATCAGTAAGTTAAAGGAAAAGCTGGAACATAAAAACAATGCCGGAGGGACACAGTGGGTCAGGCAGCATCTGTGGAGGGAAATGGACAGTGGACGTTTTGGGTCCAGACCTTTCCACTGCATGCTATGCCCTGTAACAATATCTTCAGTTTTCACCTATTACTACAAAAGTGTGTTGAATTTTTCAACTTTTTCTTCAATAATAATTAACATTTTGTATTAGAAAAGGATGCAGGTGGATGTCAGGAGAAGTATAAGTGTTTGTATTGTTTGCAAGATTAAACTAGTACCTCGAGGAGAGAAGATTTTGCTGAAATTGGTCTGTGTATTATGAAAAAGTAACATAAATGCAAGGAGGAAGTCAGAAGAATGGTTACATCTGTGCACTGGCACATTGTTCTGCTTAATGATTGGGGCAGATGTCAATATAGTCTCCATAATTGGCGATACGAGGAACTGCAGATGCTGGTTTCCAAAAGAAGATACAAAGTGTTGGAATAGCTCAGCGGATCAGGCAGCATCTCTGGAGAACGTGGATTGTTGACATTTCGGGTCAGGTCACTAGACGGGTCTTTACCCGAAATATCCAGTCTATTTCCTGACACAGATGTGTCCTGACCTCCTGTTTCACTCCACCACTGTGTGTCTTGTTTTGTAAACCAGCATCTGCAGTTACTTGTCTACATTTTAATGCTCCATTGTGAAATCCCTTCAAGGCATGTCTACTTTGAAGACTGGTGAGAGTTCTGTCAGACTCTCACTGCCATACCATATTTCGATAAGTTTAATTTATATTTTAGTGTAAAATAGAGTAATTGTTTTCTATCCAGTTTTACCAATCTATTGATCTAGAACAATACTTATGAATTAAAAGTTCAAAAACCTTTATTGTACTTGGCTAGAATTTGATTTTGTTTGTCAACCTTTGTAGCCAGAACAATGTTCCTTTCTTCTTCTTTTTGTAACTGGAAAAATTAAAAGGAATATATATTACAATAAATACAAGTATCACTAAAATAACACCTATTAGTAAAATCTATTAGAGATATTTATGCTTATCTACAAAGAGGAAACTATTTGGGAAGTCAGATGTTGAGTAATTTGAACAAGCCCAAACATTTTCCCTTAATGTCCATTAACCTGTTTTACCAGGGCTCCTTGATACCATACTTGGTCAAATGCTGTCTTTATCCCAAAGCGGATAACATTAAAGTATAAGCCAGATTTTCTTCAGTGAGGGTTCAAGGATAAACATTACCTGTTCTATGTGTCATGTTGCTATTTGGAGTAAATAATTGGTCGTTGTTTTAGTTGATCCGTTATTGGAGATATTTTTCACATCTCTTAGCTGGTTTATACTGAACCATTTATATATTTATATTGAAGAACTTTTCAATAATACTTAGCATTTCAAAATGTGCCAGATTCGCAATGAATTTCTTTGTAGATTATTTTATCGTTTTATTCTATTATCTTTATTGTTTTTCAAAAAAAAACTCAGTAAATATTGGTCCACTGAAACAATACCTCCCTTTAATCTTTCAGGTGCTGACTGATGTTCCCTTCAATGGTTAGCATTTTAGTTTTAATCTCTGCTTGATTTATTTGATACAACTGAACAGCAGGTACCAATTGTTGCTCCTTTCATTAGTGCATTCTACCAGTTTTCTTCCCTCCTGCTTTTAACCTTTTAACCATCATCAAAAAGGTGGATTTAGCATCTGATCAATAATGTTGCCACTCTGTCTCACTTAATTGGACTGTCTTGAGAAAACATTCAATATCCCCTTAGTTCTTGTTCATCCTCTGTTCACGGCCACGATTCTAAGATGTCAATAAGGTCAATATTTTCTCTCTGCTACATGCATCTCAATCCCAGAATTAAGCTTCAAAACAGAAATGTTGGGAGTATTGCAATGTTAAAAATTGCATTCAGAAATAGTACCTATCACAATCCTAGAATCCCAAATATTCACTGCCAATGAAATAATATTTTGAATGAATTAATTAAGTTTGAAGCCATTACACAGACATTTTTACAAAGTGACTAATGTTGAGAATAAAATGTTTCATGATACAAAATGTTAATAAAATATGACAAAATGGAAGAGCAGTTGGAGTAGATTTAATGTGTCTAATTTGAACAAATGAGATATAAAGTAGTTGAGGAGAAGGAACTGAGATCAGAAAGTTGAACATTAAAATCAGCAGCAAAGGACAGAAAACATTGGTATAAGGTATAAATGCCCTGTCCCCAATCTGTAATGGTAAGTAGGGCAAGGGTAAACCAGGAAAATAAATGTGCATATAAAAGGTAATACAATATTTGTTGTGTTAAAGTTTCGCCGAACACCTCGGTCCGCATTAACCAACCTGACCTCCCGGTGGCTCAGTACTTCAAATCCCCCTCCCATTCCGTATCCGACCTCTCGGTCCTGGGCCTCCTCCACGGCTAGAGTGAGCAACACCGCAAGTTGGAGGAACAGCACCTCATATTCCGCTTGGGGAGTCTGCATCCTCTGGGCTTGAACATTGAATTTTCTCAATTCTGTTAACCCTTGCTGTCTCCTCCCCTTCCCAACTCTCCCTCAGCCCTCGGGCCCTGGCATTCCCTCTCTCTCTATCTCTCCCCCACCCTAGTTGCACTAGCTTCTCATTTTCACACTACAAATAGCTTACAATGGCTTGTTCCCTTTATCATCGATACTTTTTTGCATATCTTTCATTCATTGTTCTTTATCTCTCCACATCACCGTCTATATCTCTCGTTTCCCTGATCCCTGACCAGTCTGAAGAAGGGTTTCGTCGCCTATCTCCTTCGCTCCTTAGATGCTGCTTCACCCGCTGGGTTTCTCCAGCCTTTTGTGTACCCTACATACAATATTGTTGGCCATCTAAAATCTATATCAACTTGACAAACCAAATTACCTTCAATAGTGTGGGAGATGAATTCATGGAATGCATGAAAGATGGCTTTCTAGATCAATATGTTAAAGAACTAGTGAGGGAACAGGCTATTTTAAACCCAGTATTGTGCAATGGGAAGGAGCTACTTGGTGAACTATAGTTAAAGGGCCTTGGGGTGTTGCAGGGAGGGGAGGGGGCATGCAGATCATAATATGGTAGATTTTTTAGTAAGAGTTTAAGTAATTTCATTCCATCTGAAGCTAGGTCTGAAATGTAAATGAACTATGAAGACATGAGACATGTGGTGGCAATGGGAGATTAGGAAATTACTGTATATTAAAAGCTATGTCACTAAATCAGCCATGATTAACTTTTGAAGTATTACCACATAAGTAATGTTAACCCCTCAAACGCAAAAAATACACAAAATTGAAAAGTAGTCTTTCAAGAAAGGAGCGAGAGAGAAAACGGGGAATTACAGACCAGTTAGCCTGACTTTGGTGGTGGGAAAGGTGCTGGAGTCAATTATTAAAGAGGTAATATTGGGGCATTTGGATAGCAGTAAAAGGATTAGTCCAAGTCAACATGGATTTATGAAAGGGAAATCATGCTTGACTAATCTGGAATTTTTGGAGGATGTGACAAGTAAAATGGATGAAGGGGTGCCAGTGGATGTAGTGTGTCTAGACTTTCAGAAAGCCTTTGATAAGTTCCGCACGGGATACTGGTGACTAAAGTTAGAGCACATGGTATTGGGGGTAGGGTGTTGACATGGATAGAAAATTAGTTGGCAGACCGGAAGCAAAGAGTAGGAGTGAACGGGTCCTTTTCAAAATGGCAGGCAATGGCGAGCGGAGTGCCGCAAGGCTCGGTGTTGGAGCCGCAACTGTTTACCATATATGTTAATGACTTGGAAGAGGGAATTAGGAGCAACACTAGCAAGTTTGTGGATGACACAAAGCTGGGTGGCAATGTGAACTGTGAAGAGGATGTTAGGAGGTTGCAAGGGGACCTGGACAGGTTGAGTGGCAGATGCAGTATAATATAGATAAATGTGAGGTTATTCACTTTGGCAGCAAAAACAAGGGGGCAGATTATTATCTCAATGGGGTTAGGTTAGGTAAGGGGGAGGTACAGCAAGACCTGGGTGTCCTTGTACACCGGTCACTGAAAGTTGGCGTGCAGGTACAGCAGGCAGTGAAGAAAGCTAATGGAATGTTGGCCATCATAACAAGAAGATTTCAGTATAGGAGTAAAGAGGTTCTTCTGCAGTTGTATAGGGCTCTGGTCAGACCACATCTGGAGTATTGTGTACAGTTTTGGTCTCCTAATTTGAGGAAGGCCATCCTTGTGATTGAGGCAGTGCAGCGTAGGTTCATGAGATTGATCCCTGGGATGGCGGGACTGTCATATGAGGAAAGATTGAAAAGACTAGGCTTGTATTCACTCGAGTTGAAGGATGAAGGGAAATCTTATAGAAACATATAAAATTATAAAAGGACTGGACAAGCTAGATGCAGGAAAAATGTTCCCAATGTTGGGTGAGTCCAGAACCAGGGGCCACAGTCTTAGAATAAAGGGGAGGTCACTTAAGACTGAGGTGAGAAAAAACTTTTTTACCCAGAGAGTTGTGAATTTATGGAATTCCCTGCCACAGAGGGTAGTGGAGGCCAAATCACTGGATGGATTTAAGAGAGAGTTGGATAGAGCTCTAGGGTCTAGTGGAATCAAGGGATATGGGGAGAAGGCAGGCACGGGTTATTGATAGCGGACAATCAGCCATGATCACAATGAATGGCAGTGCTGGCTCGAAGGGCCGAATGGCTTCCTCCTGCACCTATTTACTATGTTTCTATGTTAGTCTTGAGGAGCCGGCAGATGTGGTGTATAAATATTGATTAGAATATCAGGAAAAATAGTATAATGGGCACATCCTTTTCTAACTTGGAATGGAATATTGCATTACTAATATACACAATCTTGAATGTGGAGTTTGAACCTATGATCTTTTGGCTTTCACCAAGTTAAGATTAATACTATAGAGATACAAGAGATTGCAGATGCTGGCATTTTGAACAAAAACTAAAATGCTGGAGAACTCAGCAGGTCAGGCAGCATCTACCATATAACCATATAACCATATAACAATTACAGCACGGAAACAGGCCCTCTCGGCCCTTCCAGTCCGTGCCGACCATTTGTTTTCCCCTAGTCCCATCTACCTGCACTCAGACCATACCCCTCCATTCCCTTCACGTCCATATACCTATCCACTTTAGTCTTAAATGTTAAAATCGATCCTGCCTCCACCACTTCTGCTGGAAGCTGATTCCACACAGCCACCACCCTCTGAGTAAAGAAGTTCCCCCTCACGTTACCCCGAAACTTCTGTCCCTTAATTCTCATGTCATGCCCTCTTGTTTGAATCTTCCCTACCCTCAATGGGAAAAACATATCCACGTCAACTCTGTCTATCCCTTTCATCATTTTAAAGACCTCAATCAAGTCCCCCCTTAACCTTCTGCGCTCCAAAGAATAAAGACCTAACTTGTTCAACCTTTCTCTGTAACATAGTTGCTGGAACCCTGGCAACATTCTAGTAAATCTCCTCTGTACTCTCTCTATTTTGTTGACATCCTTCCTATAACTTGGCGACCAAAAGTGTACACCATACTCCAGAATCGGTCTTACCAATGCCTTGTACAATTTTAACATTACTTCCCTACTCCTATATTCAATGCTCTGATTTATAAAGGCCAACACATCAAAGGCTTTCTTTACCACTGGAGAGGTAATGGACAGACTGTAGAAGATTAATACCACTCCACTAAAATAGTGCTCACAATTTTTTCAAGAGCCTTTCTTTATTTCAACAAGATATCTTATTTTGCATTGGATACTTACTTTATCAGTCAAGTCCTTGCAATGACCTCTTATGGTCTCCAGCTGAAAAGACAACTGCTTCTTCTCTTCCAGTGCTAATGTCAGTTTTTCTCGAAGATCTAAGTTATAGAAACATTTTAATTTACATAAATGATAGATTTATTTTATAATTGTGAAGAACTTTTATAAATATTAGGCTAAGGAATTTCAGATGAAAGGAGTGGAGCCGTGTTTAGCACTACCTATGTTTAGGTTGGCCTCAAAAGTGTTTGAACAACATGAAAATCTTTAGCAGAATGGACTATTATTCATTTACTTACTTTGGCTATTCCTTCACCAGCTGATTATGGAAACAAAGACTGGAATATTTGGAATATGTAATTGGAAGCAAATAAGTTTAAACATTTGCAGGTTAACCATTGAACACAGCCATTGGTTGTCTATGTAGTATCCAAATTCAAAATCATTTTACGGTAACATTTAACAACAATTAAAAAAATAACTCAAAATAGACCTAATTGAACCCCAAAACTGGACTGTGTACCATTTTAAAACAGTGTATTAAAAACCAATGTGTGAATAAGGGCTTATGATGGACTCTCACAAGATTTGCTTCACTCTACAAATAAAGCCTGACATTCAATTTATGTCTTTAATCAAAAACAACCTCCATTAAACAATGATCTCTAATCCATAATGTACTTTACAAGAATTAAGCAATGCTACAATATGGCAATAGTCATATAGCATGTAAACAGGCCCTACAGTTCAAATTGTCCATGCCAACCGATGCCCCATCATAGGTAGTTTCACCTACCTATGAGTGGCCCATATCCCTCTAAATAAGACTCCAGTATCTGCAGTTCCCCATGTCTGCCATTCATGTTACCTCAGCTGTTGATGAACTTTCCTCTCCAGGGACGTGTCAACATGTATTTTAATGTTATTATAGTTCCTTTCTCAACTACATTCTCAGGCAACTTGTTCCATATACCCATCACCCTTTGTGTGAAAAAGATGTCCTTCATGTTCCTATTGAATCTTTCCCCTCTCACCTTAAACCTATGTCCTCTAGTTCTTGATACTCCTGCTCTGGGCAAAAAAAATCTGTGCATGCACCCTATCTATTCTCTTAATAGTTTTATATATCTCTATAAGATCATCTCTCAGCCTCCTGCGCACCAAGGAATGATGCCCAAGACTGCTCAACCCCTCCCTATAGCTCAGGCCCTCAAGTCCTGGCTACATAATTTGTAAATCTTCTCGGCACTCTTTCCAGCTTAACAGCATCCCTCCTGTAGTGGGTTATCAAAACTGAACACAATATTGTAAATGTAGCCTCACCAATATTTTATACAATTGTAACAGAACATCCCAACTTCTATACTCAATATCCTGACCTATGAAGGCCAATGTACCGAAAGCTTTCTCGACCCATCTATATACCTGTGATGACACTTTCAGAGTACAATGTACCTGTACTCCTAGATCCCTCTACTCAACAACACGCCCAAGGGCCCTGCCCTGATTTGACTTCCCAACATGCAACAACGCACTTATCGGCATTAAATTCAATTAGCCATTCCTCAGCCCACTTGACCAGCTGATCAAGATGCTGCTGCAATTGTTGATAACCATCTTTTCTTTAAATTTCAAGGGAAGGCAATGGTGGCAGTAGGATGTCCCCATTGTCAATAAAACATTCTCTTCATACTAACTCACCTTGAATTTGATGTTGGCATTCTGTTGAAGTACATCCAACATCCTTGTCTAATTGCATACTTGTTGCATCAATTGTAAAATCTTCTCCTAAGGAAAGCTCAACAGGGAGCGTATCTGTTGCCAGTTTTTCCATGTAGAGCATGCTGATTCTTTTAAGGTTCTTATTGTCCTTGTTGAGCTGTAAATGAAAGGTTTTGTAAAGGTAAACACATTATCATTAAAACTGGGTCTTCAAGGGATTTTTCCTTTAGAAATTCCTTGAACGAAGAATGATTCCAACTTTGAAAAGATCAATATTTAGATCAAATATTCCTATCATTCGTCAAGTGCCATGGCACAATACAAGATAAAATTACATGCCATTAGTGTTAAATACTGAAGTAACTTAGTGGGTTAGGCTGAATCTTTGGAGGAAATGGATAGATAATGTTTAGGATCAGGACACTTCCGCCCTCCATAAATGCTGCTTGACCTGCTGAGTTACTCCAGTGCTTAGTGTATTGTTCAAGACTCCAGTAACTGCAGTTCCCTGTGTCTGCTGTTCATGTTACTTCAGCTGTTGATGAACTTCCATGAAAAGGCACAAACTGATGGGCCAGTTGGAGAAATATGCACATTTTTCCAAAATAATATTCTTGACCGATATTATGGCATTCTTTCAAGAAAGGAAAAACAAGAAGACCTGATGGTCTGCATCCCAAGGTCCTCAGGGAGGTGGCTCTAGAAATAGTGGATGCATTGGTGATAATTTTCCAATGTTCAATAGATTCAGGATCAGTTCCTGTGGATTGGAGGATAGCTAATGTTATCCCACTTTTCAAGAAAGGAGCGAGAGAGTAAACGTGGAATGACAGACCAGTTAGCCTGCAGGGGGACCTGGTCAGGTTGAGTGAGTGGGCAGATGCGTGGCAGATGCAGTATAATATAGATAAATGAGAAGTTATCCACTTTGGCGGCAAAAACAAGGGGGAAGATGAGCTGAACGTTGGCGTGCAGGTACAGCAGGCAGTGAAGAAAGCTAATGGAATGTTGGCCTTCATAATAAGAGGATTTTCAGTATAGGAGTAAAGAGGTTCTTTTGCAGTTGTATAGGGCTCTGGTCAGACCACATATGGAGTATTGTGTACAGTTTTGGTCTCCTAATTTGAGGAAGGACATCCTTGTGATTGAGGCAGTGCAGCGTAGGTTCACGAGATTGATCCCTGGGATGACGGGACTGTCATATGAGGAAAGATTGAAAAGATTAGGCTTGTATTCACTCGAGTTTAGAAGGATGAGGGGGATCTTATAGAAACATATAAAATTATAAAAGGACTGGACAAGCTAGATGCAGGAAAAAAAATTCCAATGTTGGGTGAGTCCAGATCCAGGGACCACAGTCTTAGAATAAAAGGGAGGTCATTTAAGACTGAGGTGAGAAAAAAAAAAATTACCCAGAGAGTTGTGAATTTATGGAATTCCCTGCCACAGAGGGCAGTGGAGACCAAATCACTGGATGGATTTAAGAGAGAGTTGGATGGAGCTCTAGGGGCTAGTGGAGTCAAGGGATATGGGGAGAAGGCAGGCACGGGTTATTGAAAGCGGACGATCAGCCATGATCACAATGAATGGCGGTGCTGGCTCGAAAGGTCAAATGGGCTCCCCCTGCGCCTATTTTCTATGTTTCTATGTTCCTAAGAAAAAGTAAAATGTGAGATGATTTCCAGAACATACTATTATGTTTAGATTGCCAGCATCTCTGAATACTAAGAAACCAGTGACGATAATCACTGAAAGGTAGAGTAACCTGTGACCAGGCAATTGCGGTTATTGGAGATGAAGATGTAAAATTCACAAGTTACAAGTTCACAAGTTATAAGAGTAGAATTAAGCCATTCTGCCCTTCAAGTCTACTCCACCATTCAATCATGGCTGATCTATGTTTCCTAATCTCATTTTCCTGACTTCTCCTATAACCCTTGACAACCATTCTAATCAAGAATTTGTCTATCTGTGCCTTAAAAATATCCACTGACTTGGCCTCCACAGCTCTCTGTGACAATGAGTTCCATGGATTAACTCTCTGACTAAAGAAATTCTTCCTCACCTCCTTTCTAAAAGAGCGCCTTTAATTTCTCAGGCTATGACCTCTGATCCTAGACTGTCCTAGTGGAAAAATCATTTCAACCACTCTATCTATGCTTAGCATTATTCTGTAAGTTTCAATCAGGTCCCCCCTCAACTTTCTAAACTCCAGCGAGTAGAGGCCTAGTGCTGTCAAATGCTCATTTTTATGCTAACCCACTCATTCCTGGAATCATTCTTGTAAATCTCCTCTGAACCCTCTTCAGAGCCAACACATCCTTCCTCAGATATGGGGCCCAGATCTGCTAACAGTTCTCCAAATGTGGCCTGACCAGCACCTTAAAGAACCTCAGCAGAAATGGAGAAGCCTTTGTACCAAGAGGATAGTACACACACGTATCATTATACAAGTCACATTGTACAGCTATTATATTGAACTCCAAACCAAAGGCAATCATTTCAAAAATACATTTCAACCACATAATTCCTCATTTTAAATCACATCTAGGATATACATGTGCTGCTTTGTTATTCATTGGGAACCATGCGCTGTACTCTTTTAAACTTATTCTAAATACTCCCAAAGAATCTGATAATGGTGCACTTCAAAACTGGGAAGAGCAGAAACAGCTCTGACAAAGCAAAGAATGATAAAGCCTGATAAGCAAAACTGGATCACTTAAATAAATGGATTTTAACCTTATGAAATACCAACAGTGAACCCATGCAAAGAACCCAGCAATGCATGCACTTTCACCATCATTCACTTTGAGCCAATTAAGGTGGAATAACTGAGGCTCTGATTCAGGGTGGAAAACAGCTCTCTCAATGTAGAGGAGGCAAATGTCTTCTGTTGTGATTTCTATGCCAGGTAACAAACATCTTAAATGGATAATGAATGTGGATGTACCGCCTGAAGATAAGGAAACATTTCAAGTGGCATTGGACTGACAAGTATGCAACTCATGCTCTACAAAGGTTAGGTACACGGAACGAGGTACCAGAGGAGGTGCCTGAGGCAGGTACGATTGAGGCAGGTACTATTGCAACGTTTAAGAAGTGTTTAAACAGGTACATGGATAGGGCAGGTTTAGAGGGATATGGCCAAATGCAGGCGGGTGGGACTAATATAGATGGGACATGTTGGTCAGCATGGGCAAGTTGGGCCAAAGGACCTATTTCCATACTGTATGACTATATTGGGAGGTTGCAACAAGATCTTGAGAAGGTCTTTAAGACCAAGTCATTAATATATGTCATGGTAAGCAAAGAGGCCGGTAATGTGCCTGCAAAAAGACATTTGCAGGCACATTACAAAAAGACACATAATCACAAATATTTTTATTGACTTTTTCTCATTGAGCAAACATTGAATCCAACATGCCACAATTCTCTTAGATTCTAAAGCAGTGGTTCTCAACCTTATTTGCCCCATGCACCCCTTTCACCATATGTCAGAATGTCATTCCCCCCTTTCCAAGATTGTCTGCCTCAAAAAGTGCATTCCAAATAATATGCATATAATACTGAAAATCCTTTATTTCTAACAGTTTGAGTTTGCTGATCTGTGGTCCCAATTCCCCCCCCCCCCCCGAAAACCTGAAATTCCCCCCTGGAAATTTATGTAGAGCATGTCTAATATTTAATAATACAATTAAAGCTCTGTTTTCGGTATGTATTCAATCAAAATCAACCATTAAAAATTAAGCTATGTATTCATTTCAATTCAGCATGGAAATTGATGGAAATATTGCTGGCCTGGTGAAAGTTATGGTTAACTCCTTTCCTGAACCCTGAGAATCTGTGTGGTGAAGATGTAGACACGTTTTATTAGTTGGATTGCACCATGATTTTGGACTAAAGACATTTGCAGGCACATTACAAAAAGACACATAATCACAAATATTTTTATTGACTTTTTCTCATTGAGCAAACATTGAATCCAACATGCCACAATTCTCTTAGATTCTAAAGCAGTGGTTCTCAACCTTATTTGCCCCATGCACCCCTTTCACCATATGTCAGAATGTCATTCCCCCCTTTCCAAGATTGTCTGCCTCAAAAAGTGCATTCCAAATAATATGCATATAATACTGAAAATCCTTTATTTCTAACAGTTTGAGTTTGCTGATCTGTGGTCCCAATTCCCCCCCTGCCGAAAACCTGAAATTCCCCCCCTGGGGGGTCCCAATTCCCCCCTGGTTGAGAACACCTGTTCTAAAGGTTTGTACATTCCTGGTTGGACGCTGCCAAATTCCTCGTTAAACTCCAAGCAGTTTCCATTAAATGTACTACATGTGATGACCCGTCTTATTACCTCAAACAATTCAATCACGTTACACAGACATATTCTTCCCTTAAAGGGCCTGTCTCACTGTACGAGGTAATTCAAGAGTTCTCCTGAGTGTTACCCTGATTCGAACTCGGAGAATGTCCATAGTGGGTCCGTAGGAGCATGGCCAGGGTCGTGTGGGTTTTTGATGGTATTAGCTATCATAATTGTGCTATGCTTCCTGTAGATCCCTTTGATGGTGGGGAGGTCAGTACCCATGGGCAATGTCCACCAATTTGTGCAACTTTCTTCATTCTTGAGCATTCGAATTTCTAAAGCAGACCTAGTTTATGTAACTAGTTAATATCCTCACTATGGCACATCTGTATGAGTTCATTAGATTCTTCAATGACATGCCAAATCTCCTCACACTTCTGAGGAACTGAAGATATTGATAAGCTTTGTGTGTGATTGTATTGATGTGCTGGGCCCAGGACATATCACCACAGATGTGTACATTCAGGAACTGGAAGCTTTTGACCCTCCAGCCAGTGCAGACAGGTGCATGGTTCCTTCACTTTCCCTTCCTGATTGTGGGCAAACTGCAGAAATCCAAAAGAGAAGTGAGAGTGCCTGGCTTTGTCATCAAAGCAGCATTTGACCGGGTTAGGATCAAGGGGCCCTGGTAAAACTAATGTCAATAGGAATCAAGAGAAAACCGTTCACTATCCGAAGTAGTATCTAATACAAAGAACAATTGTTCTTGTTGTTTGAAGCCAATTATCTCAGCCATAGAATATTGCACTTGGCATTTCTCAGGGGAATGTCTTGGCCCAACCAAATATAACTGCTCCAAAGATTGCCTTTGCCGTAAAGTCAGAAGTAGGATTGTTCGCCATTGATTACACAGGGTTCAATTCGATTTGCAATACCTCAGTTGATAAAGAAGTCTGTGAGTGCACACAGACCCAAGTAACAATATGGGCTGCTAAGTGAAAGATAACATTTGCACCATCTAAGTGCTAAGCAATACTATCTCAAGGTTGAGATTCTATTCATATTACCTTGACATTCAATAGTACCATTGTCATCAAATTCCTCACAATCAGTATCCTGGGGTTAGGTGGGGTGGAAGGGTCAATTTGAAACTTAATTGAATTGTAGGTAATGTCATTGTGAGAACAGGTCAAAGAGTATTACATAGCAAGTGGTTCATTTTCTCATCCCCTGAGAATTTCTGCCACATATTAACTACTTGCCAGGAATCAGATGCAGAATTGTCCGCTTACCTGGATGACCACTACTCAGAATAATACAAAGGTAGCTTAATATCATCCACCAAAAATCAACACTTTAAATGTGGGGAATAATATTCCTCCTCTCATTCCCAATAGCTACAGTGTGTACAATTTACCAAATGCATAGGTTCCAACAACGAGAAATTAAAGTGCAAAAAAGTAAATGGAAGAAAGTTGGACAACTTTCATAACTATTACTGCAACCTCAATGTTGCACAACTTTTATCCTAAATTTTACATTAAAAGTAAAGTTACCCTTGCAGCAGTCAGAATGTTTCAGTGAAAACAGACCCTTGCAAGCTCTCCAAAAGTTTAATATAATTTCCCCACCACGTCTGGGTCTAAATCAGAAATTACCAAATGGGGCCATACTTCTAACTGATGCAATTCTAGAAGGCAGCTCATCAGAACAGTGGCACAGCTGGTAAAGATAATGCTTCACAGCAGCAGAGACCTGGGTTTGCACCTAACCGTGGGTATTGTCTGTGCAGAGTTTCCAGTTTCACCCAATGACCACGTGGGTTTCCTCTGGGTGCTCTGTTTCCTTCCACATCCCAAAGATGTCCAGGTTTCCAGGTTAATTGACCTCTGTAAATTGCCCCTCATGTGTAGGGAGTGGATGAGAAAGAAGAATAACATAGGACTAGTGTGGCATTGGTCATCGTGGACTAGCTGAGCCAAAGGGCCTGTTTCTAAGGTTGAATCTCTAAACTGAACTTCTCAAGGGCATTGGGAATATTTAATTCTGACAAGGCAACATCAGTGCAGAAAAGACGGCTCGTGATGGAGGAGGTGAGAAGATGGGAGGAGGCAGAGTGACACGCCAAGGCCGTCTCAATGCCAAGCAAGGCCAATGGACTAACTGGGAGAGCCTGGAAAAGAGGAAACTCAGCACGCGTGAAATCTGGCAAATGGAAGGATCTCGACTAAGTTTTGTCATCAGAGCCACTTATGATGTTCTACCATCACCGCAGAACCTGAAGCAGTGCTTTGGAGAAGACCCCACTTGCTCCCTTTGCCAAGCACCTGGATCACTAAGGCACATTTTAACAGGATGCACTATGAGCCTCGACCAAGGGCATTACACTTGGCGGCATAACCAAGTTTTCAGACAACTGCCATCAATCCTTGAACAGAGGCGAACAATCACAAATGCTTCCCCACTAAAATCGGCAGGAAATGTCCACCACGACATTTGTACTAGCAGGCCAACCTCCGGAGCACCAGATAACATCAATGGATGCAAGCATTCTGCAGCCTGCTCGGGATTGGAAAATGGAAGTGGACTTAGAAAAAAGGCGTGTGTTTCCCCCAGACATTGTGGTTACAGCACTCCGGCCAGACATGGTCCTGTGGTCCACAACAGCCAAGTTGGCATATGTTGTGGAATTGACAGTTCCATGGGAAGATGGTGTTGAAGAAGCTTATGAGAGAAAAAAAAAACAAGTACTCTGAACTGGCAACTGAAGCTTTCCAGAATGGCTGGAAGACCAAGATTTTCCCTGGCGAAGCGGGATGCAGGGGATTTGTTGCTACATCTATGACCAGGCTATTAAAGAAAATGGGGGTTGCCTCCAACAAGCAATCAAATCATTATCAAATTCTGCGGAAAAAAGCAGCAATTGGATTTGGATCAAAAGGAGAGACAACAATTATGCTGCAAGATGAATACAGGAGGGTATGGAATTGAGGGGGGTGTAACTGGGATGCCAGGTATCACCGTTGTCCTCTGGAGACGTTGTGGGCTTATCAATGAAACGTCAAAGAAGGAGGGTGCCCACCTGATGACCCCGATGCCGTACCTACCCTACCTTTCATCAATCCCACTGCAAATAGCAAGAGTGCCGAATTATTACAGGGATTGAAAGATCAAGTCCTATTAGCTCTACTATTGATGTCAATATCTCTTACATGAACTTTACAAAAATACATGAGCTGAAATATTCTGAAGATCCAGCAGTAACCTAAACATTTAATGTAAAACTTAGGATAAAAGTTGAGCAACATTAAGATACCAGTAATATTTATGAAGAAGGGTCTCGACCCGAAATGTCACCTATTCCTTCCCTCCATAGATGCTGAGTTTCTCCAGCATTTTTGTCTACCAGTAATATTTTTGAATGGCATTTTACTGTTAAATATTAATTTAAGTAAAAACAAAAAGCAATAACATTAGAATTATAATGTTCCTGTTATAAACAGACAATTCAGCATTTGAAAAAGCTCATGTTATGGAAATTTATGTAGAGCATGTCTAATATTTAATAATACAATTAAAGCTCTGTTTTCGGTATGTATTCAATCAAAATCAACCATTAAAAATTAAGCTATGTATTCATTTCAATTCAGCATGGAAATTGATGGAAATATTGCTGGCCTGGTGAAAGTTATGGTTAACTCCTTTCCTGAACCCTGAGAATCTGTGTGGTGAAGATGTAGACACGTTTTATTAGTTGGATTGCACCATGATTTTGGACTAGTGACAATATTTTTCTAAATCATGGTAGCATACGATTTGGAAAGAAAGTTGGCAGTGTTTATACCTGCCTGTAGCCATGATCCCTCTAAAAACACTGTCATGAAAGCCTTGGTGATTTTTTGGGATGCATTTGATAAATATTCACAAAACATATCTATCTTGGATGTTGTCCAGATGTTTTTGCAAATAGTTGTTCAGTAAATTCCCTTTGAGTGCAAATTGGTGCTTTAAAATTATGATTCACAGTGGGACAATTAATGCTTCAGATAATGATTTTATTTGGTATGGTATTTGTTTGTTTGACTGAATGTGCACAGATATTTAGCCTTAAAGTTTGTACGCTGACACGTCATGTTCTAAATGAATAAAATTCTAAAAGAAACATAATTTTCGGAGCAGTATAATAACCCTTTGGCTTCTGTAATTTCCCTTGTTAGCATCAGAATGAATTTCAAATAATGATATTGTGAATAATTGTTAATGGGTTGAGATATGTTCTTACAATCAAAATTCTGAGTTAATTCCTTGGGCCTTCATATCTAGCCCCCGGAAGGTGTGATTTCTGTGATATCTGTGAGTAAAAGAGCTCAGAAATGGCATATATTATAAATAAAATGTGCCCTTGATATATTCTGCCAATCCATTTTCTGATGAGAAGGCCAGAGAGCATCCACATGCAATCAACGATCTATATAAATCATTCTAAAAGTGATGCATCTCTGATGAACCAACTACATAAAATTACAGTCTTCTATAAAATTAATCAGAAACTGGGAGCAGAGGTCCTCATTAGAAGTCATGGTTACAAATTATTTTTTACAATCTGTACAGTATAAATCAATGTTTATCGTGCAACAATTTATATCCAAAATTGTGTCACATTTGGTTTATTAATCTTATTCTGGGAATTGCAGACATATAGCGAAGTTGATGGAACCTATACCAAAGCCAATCATCTTTTACATTACACAACTTATGAAATTATTTCCATTGGAAAAATGAATCTAGGTAGTCAACTTCTATCTTATTCCTTCTTTCCAAGAGGATATTTTCCATTCATTGAGGGAAGAAGTGTATAGAAGTAACAGTTTTTTTTATGTATCCATCCAGGGAGAGACTGAATAGCATGGAAAAACATATTCTGAGTTTGTGATATGTGATTCAATGGAAGGTGGGCGCAATATTCATGCTCTTGATCATCTTCACATTTTCAGCTTATGTGGTTTTCTAATGGGGCAATTGAATGTTTTAGCCCATGACTACAGGGTCCTATTTTGTGAAAGACCATTGAAACAAGTTAGTATGGATTGAAAATATGTATGCATCTAAAGACAGTAGTGCAGTATTGTAATCAGCTAATGAAGCTGACAGCTGGGAAGAAACTATTCCTGAATCTGAGGGCTATTTGTTCATAATTGATGCCATGGTCAGAAGGTTCAGCATTCAATCCGTTCTTCCAACAACTGCATCACTAACCTTATGCATGATTCGAAGCAACAACCACTCACCCAACCACCATATCTATCAAGTTATTCTTCTACTTGACATTCATATACCCCATCACTTCCTCACACACTTGACGATGCAAGTTTTAGTGTTGTATTTGAGTTTCCACAAGCTGTTAGATGTTCAATCTCAGGTAACAATCTCAGGATTACTGCCTGTGCCACGCAACAGTGAGAGTAGGAATGGAGTGAGGTGGTGGATAAGTGCGTGGCTGAGGGTCTGGTGCAGAGGGCAGGGATTCAAGTTTCTGGATCATTGGGACCTCTTTTGGAGAAGGTGTGACCTGTACAAAACGGACGGGTTACACTTGAACCCGAGGGGAACCAATATCCTGGAGGGGAGATTTGCAAAGGCTACTGGGGAGACTTTAAACTAGAACGGTTGGGGGAAGGGACACAATTAGAGAAAGCTAGTAGACAGTGTGTGAGGCAGGAGGCAGAGAAGGGAAGCACTCAGACCCAACATGTAGGGGAGAAAGAAGAAAAAGATAATAAACAGAGAATAAGAGGTGGTGGATTTCTTAAATGTGTATATTTTAATGGTAGGATCATTGTAAGAAAGGTGGATGAGCTAAGAGCCTGGATTGACACCTGGAAGTATGATGTTGCGGCGATTAATGAAACATGGTTGCAGGATGACTGTGATTGGAAACTAAATATTCCCGGATTTTGTTGCTTCGGGTGTGATAGAATTGGAGGGGCAAGAAGTGGAGGTGTTGCATTGCTTGTCAGGGAAGATATTACAGCAGTGCTTTGTCAGGATAGATTAGAAGGCTCATCTAGGGAGGCTTTTTGGATGGAACTGAGCAATGGGAAAGGTGTAGCAACACTTATAGGGGTGTATTATAGACCGCCTAATGGGGAGCGAGAATTGGAAGAGCAAATATGTAAGGAGATAGCAGATATTATTAGTAAGCACAAGGTAGTGATTGTGATTTCAATTTTCCACACATAGACGGGAAACACATTCTGTAAAAGGGCTGGATGATTTGGAGTTTGTAAAATGTGTGCAGGATAGTTTTTTGCAACAATACATAGAGGTACCTACTAGAGAAGGGGCAGTGTTGGACCTCCTGTTAGGAAATTAGACAGGTCAGGTGGCGGAGGTATGTGTTGGGGAGCACTTTGGGTCCTGTGATCACAATACCATTAGTTTCAATATAATTATGGAGAAGGTCAGAATTGGACCAAGGGTTGAGATTTTTGATTGGAGAAAGGCTAACTTTGAGGAGATGCAAAAGGATTTAAAAGGAGTGAATTGGAACACTCTGTTTTATGGGAAGGATGTAGAAGAGAAATGGAGAACATTTAAAGGTGACATTTTAAGAGTACAGAATCTTTATGTCCCTGTTCGGTTGAAAGGAAAGAGTGATAATTGGAAAGAGCCATGGATTTCAAGGGAAATTGGACACTTGGTTCGGAAAAAGAGAGAGATCTACAATAATTATAGGCAGCATGGAGTAAATGAGGTGCTTGAGGAGTATGAAGATTGTAAAAAGAATCTTAAGAAATAAATTAGAAAAGCTAAAAGAAGATATGAGGTTGCTTTGGCAAGTAAGGTGAAAGTAAATCCAAAGGGTTTCTACAGCTATATTAATAGCAAAAGGATAACGAAGGATAAAATTGGTCCATTAAAGAGTCAGAGTGGACAGCTATCTGCAGAGCCAAAAGAGATGGGGGAGATATTGAACAATTAATTTTCTTCAGTATTCACCAAGGAGAAGCATATTGAATTATATGAGGTAAGGGAAACAAGTAGAGTACCTATGGAAACTATGAGGATCAAAGAAGAGGAAATACTGACACTTTTGAAAAATATAAAAGTGGATATGTCCCCAGGTCCTGACAGGATATTCCCTAGGACATTGAGGGAAGTTAATGTAGAAATAGCAGGGGCTATGACAGAAATATTTCAAATGTCATCAGAAAAGGGAATGGTGCCAGAGGATTGGCGTACTGCGCATGTTGTTCCATTGTTTATAAAGGGTTCTAAGAGTAAACCTAGCAATTATAGACCTGTTAGTTTGACGTCAGTGGTGGGCAAATTAATGGAAAAGATACTTAGAGATAATATATATAATCATCTGGATAAACAGGGTCTGATTAGGGACAGTCAACATGGATTTATGCCTGGAAGGTCATGTTTGACTAATCTTCTTGAATTTTTTGAAGAGGTTACTAGGGAAATTGATGAGGGTAAAGTGGTGGATGTTGTCCATATGGACTACAGTAAGGTCTTTGACAAGGTTCCACATGGAAGGTTGGTTAAGAAGGTTCAATTGTTGGGTATTAATAGTGGAGTAGCAAGGTGGATTCAACAGTGGCTGAATGGGAGATACCAGAGAGTAATGGTGGATGGCTGTTTGTCAGGTTGGAGGCCGGTGACTAGTTGGGTGCCTCAGGGATCTGTGTTGGGTCCACTGTTGTTTGTCATATACATCAATGATCTGGATGATGGTGTGGTAAATTTATATTAGTAAGTATGCACATGATACTAAGATGGGTGGTGTTGTGGATTATGAAGTTGATTTTCAAAGTCTACAGAGAGATTTAGGCCATTTGGAAGAGTGGGCTGAAAGATGGCAGATGGAGTTTAATGCTGATAAGTGTCAGGTGCTACATCTTGGCAGTACAAATCAAAATAGGACGTACATGGTAAATGGTAGCAAATTGAGGATTGCAGTTGAACAGAGGGATCTAGGAATAACTGTCATAATTCAAATGTCATATAAGTTACAGAGAAAGGTTGAACAAGATAGGTCTTTATTCTTTCGAGCGCAGAAGGTTAAGGGGGGACTTGATAGAGGTCTTTAAAATTATGAGGGATAGACAGAGTTGACGTGGATGAGCTTTTTCCATTGAGATTAGGGAAGATTCAAACAAGAGGCCATGATTTGAGAATTAAGGGACAAAAGTTTAGGAGTAACATGAGGGGGAACTTCTTTACTCAGAGAGTGGTAGCTGTGTGGAATGAGCTTCCAGTGGAAGTGGTGGAGGTAGGTTAGATTTTATCATTTAAAAATAAATTAGATAGGTATATGGACGGGAAAGGAATGGAGGGTTATGGTCTGAGTGCAGGTAGATGGGAATAGGTGAGAGTAAGTGTTCGGCACGGACTAGAAGGGCCGAGATGGCCTGTTTCCGTGCTGTAATTGTTATATGGTTATATGGTTCAACTACAGCAGAAGCATCACTCAGATCTAATGCAAGCCTCTTCGATTTTGAGAGAGGATGGCACACAATTGTTTATGGGTTTCCACGGTTGCCCCAGTATCCTCACACATTCCAATGATGTGCAGATTGGGAGGTTTATTGTCTACTGTAAATTTCCCCTGATGTGTTCAATCTTGACGGAGTTGATGAGAATGTGAAAATAGTCAAATAAAAAGAGACCAGAACAAGCGTTCAAGTCCTTTTATTCTTCTTAGCGATTGATTGACATTACAATGAAGCTATTCTTGAAAGTTCAGTTGCTTCATTACCGCCAAATAAGTGTCAAATATCACAATGTACAAGATGAAAACTCTTCAGTTCTGTCAAGACTCAGAAAAGTTCTGTCAAGACTCACAAAAAATCGAGGCCGAGAAATGATCATTGTTCATTTCATGAATTTATAGAATCTATAAAAAGTAAAAATCTAGAAGAAGAAATTCATGGTAAAATATAACATTCTGTAACCCAACAGGTTCTTTAGTATTATGCATACATTTGAAGTTAGAGATTTCAATTTTAAAACGTGACATTCATGTTAATGGAATTAATAGAGGAAATCGTATTTTTCAAGTAGTTTTGGGAACGGAGTGATTGAATCAAATTAGAAATCCATCACAACCGTAATGTGCATTGTTAATTGTCAGTATAAGATTCCATTACTTCTATGTGTTTCTCAAAGAAAAGAAAAACTGGACTTCAGAGATAGCGCAGAATCTCTTACTAAATATTAACTTGACTGTTTAAGATGAAGGTCAAAGATGCAAGTATATAATACTACATATTGAGGGCGAGCAGAGAGTCAGTAAGTTATGGTTAAATAATGGCTGGCTCAAAGATAATTTTGAGAGGAATGGGAAATCAAAGTGTTAGAAAATTCTAGTGTATAAGAGTGGAATAAAATCAGTTTGACATATTGTTGGATACATGATATACCTTTGAAGCAAATACTTCGGCAGTTTCACGGCAACTTTTCTCCATGTCAAGGTGGCTTTGAATTACACTGACTTCATCAATCACCATTTGAGAGACTGCAATCAAAAAACATATTTACCTGTCATCACTTCATTTACAGAAAACATTCAAATTATAGACAATTAATTTTGTTAAATAATCTTTATGAGGCCCAGTTAAAGTATAATGGGGAATAAAAACTTTCCACGGCAAGAAAAGGCTGGAAGACATCTGTAACCTTAACATGTTCAGATGTAATCATAAACTGCAGCAAGAACAGGCCACTGAATCCACTTAACTAATTAACAGCTGCTGTCACAGAGAAAACATGAATCAACACTGTTATTACAAGTGGCACATTTGAGTGGCATCTAATTATGACTTGATGAGCTTGATACTTGCATTATAATCACTACCACAGCATCCCATCAGAGACTAAAAGCCTCCGATGGTGCTGACTCCCAGCAACTCTCCCTGAAACCTTCACAGATTCTGGCAGTCTTCTTGGCAGGGCATCCTTCTCAGTTAATGGCACGTTAAGCATAATTATTGGTAAGCATTGTAAATAAACAGGATTGAACCAAAATTGTACAAGTGCATAAGACAATCTGACACATTGAAAGTGGCAGGCTTAATTGAGAGTTTCTCTGACTGCTGGAGATCATTTATCAGCATTTCTCTTAGGACAGTGATTATAACTGTGGAGACGGGCAGCATAATGGTATCAGACAAATGTGAGCATTGCTGACAGTGTAGTGAATTAAATTGTATCTACTTTGTGAAACGCCTTGATGAAAAGTACAAATGCCTTGGTGGTCTTATCATTATAACACAATGAACATGTTGTCATCAACCTTGCCACCGTCAATTGAAAAGAAATAATTGTGTTGAGGCTTTCTATCGCCGACTGTGAATAGAACCAATTTTCAGAGATCTATGAAATCATGTAATTGGGTATAGAATGCAGCTACTTCACATACAAACTGGCCTCAGTAAACAGGAGTCACACACAATATGTGTTCATGCCTAATTACAAATCAAAAAAGCACAGAACCTAAGATAATTTAGAACTATAAAATAGCTGGAACTTAGATTGGAGTTGGAATTTGACCAATTTTTTTTTTCCAATTCGAGATTAATTATAGGCCAAGGTCATTTCATAATAATACTGTTCTCCCAATTTTTGTTCACATCAACTTTAAGCCATTCACCCGAGTGATGCCAAGCCGAAGGCTGAACAAAAATACTTTCAAGACCATATTCAATTCTCCTTTGGTGTCCATTGTTCCGGCTTCTCTGGAAAATGTCATCTGAATTTTAAATGTATGCTGCTATCTGGTTAAAGTTCAAAATTCAGTATAACAATATTCTTTTTTTTGCTATAGCACATCATATTTGCTATACAAATTATTTTCAGTCTTTATTTCTTCCTGCAACCATCCAAACGTCATTGCTGTGTCCGAGTATGTGGAGGACCAGCCAGGTCAACCCACTGCTTCCATCTGAGTAACATCAGGCTGTGAGTATATCACAGGTACCAATTCAAGTGGTGGCTTGGAGGACCCAGGCAAGCATAGAAACATAGAAACATAGAAATTAGGTGCAGGAGTAGGCCATTCAGCCCTTCGAGCCTGCACCGCCATTCAATATGATCATGGCTGATCATCCAACTCAGTATCCCGTACCTGCCTTCTCTCCATACCCTCTGATCCCCTTAGCCACAAGGGCCACATCCAACTCACTCTTAAATATAGCCAATGAACTGGCCTCAACTACCCTCTGTGGCAGAGAGTTCCAGAGACTCACCACTCTCTGTGTGAAAAAAGTCTTTCTCATCTCGGTCTTAAAGGATTTCCCCCTTATCCTTAAGCTGTGACCCCTTGTCCTGGACTTCCCAACATCGGGAACAATCTTCCTGCATCTAGCCTGTCCAACCCCTTAAAAATTTTGTAAGTTTCTATAAGATCCCCTCTCAATCTCCTAAATTCCAGAGAGTATAAACCGAGTCTATCCAGTCTTTCTTCATAAGACAGTCCTGACATCCCAGGAATCAGTCTGGTGAACCTTCTCTGCACTCCCTCTATGGCAATAATGTCCTTCCTCAGATTTGGAGACCAAAACTGTACGCAATACTCCAGGTGTGGTCTCACCAAGACCCTGTACAACTGAAGTAGAACCTCCCTGCTCCTGTACTCAAATCCTTTTGCTATGAAAGCTAACATACCATTCGCTTTTTTCACTGCCTGCTGCACCTGCATGCCTACTTTCAATGACTGATGTACCATGACACCCAGGTCTCGCTGCATCTCCCCTTTTCCTAATCGGCCACCATTTAAATAATAGTCTGCTTTCCTGTTTTTGCCACCAAAGTGGATAACCTCACATTTATCCACATTATACTGCATCTGCCAAACATTTGCCCACTCACCCAGCCTATCCAAGTCACCTTGCAGTCTCCTAGCATCCTCCTCACAGCTAACACTGCCCCCCAGCTTAGTGTCATCCGCAAACTTGGAGATATTGCCTTCAATTCCCTCATACAGATCATTAATATATATTGTAAATAGCTGGGGTCCCAGCACTGAGCCCTGCGGTACCCCACTAGTCACTGCCTGCCATTGTGAAAAGGACCCGTTTACTCCTACTCTTTGCTTCCTGTTTGCCAGCCAGTTCTCTATCCACATCAATACTGAACCCCTAATATCGTATGCTTTAAGTTTGTATACTAATCTCTTATGTGGGACCTTGTCGAAAGCCTTCTGGAAGTCCAGATATACCACATCCACTGGTTCTCCCTTATCCACGCTACTAGTTACATCCTCGAAAAATTCCACAAGATTCGTCAGACATGATTTACCTTTCGTAAATCCATGCTGACTTTGTCCAATGATTTCACCACTTTCCAAATGTGCTGCTATCCCATCTTTAATAACTGACTCTAGCAGTTTCCCCACTACCGATATTAGACTAACTGGTCTGTAATTCCCCGTTTTCTCTCTCCCTCCCTTCTTAAAAAGAGGGGTTACATTTGCTACCCGCCAATCCTCAGGAACTACTCCAGAATCTAAAGAGTTTTGAAAGATTATCACTAATGCATCCACTATTTCCTGAGCTACTTCCTTAAGTACTCTGGGATGCAGCCTATCTGGCCCTGGGGATTTATCGGCCTTTAATCCATTCAATTTACCCAACACCACTTCCCGACTGACCTGGATTTCACTCAATTCCTCCTTTGATCCACAGTCCCCTGCTATTTCCGGCAGATTATTTATGTCTTCCTTAGTGAAGACGGAACCAAAGTAGTTATTCAATTGGTCCGCCATATCCTTGTTCCCCATGATCAACTCACCTGTTTCTGACTGCAAGGGACCTACATTTGTTTTAACTAACCTCTTTCTCTTCACATATCTATAAAAACTTTTGCAGTCAGTTTTTATGTTCCCTGCCAGTTTTCTTTCATAATCTATTTTTCCTTTCCTAATTAAGCCCTTTGTCCTCCTCTGCTGGTCTCTGAATTTCTCCCAGTCCTCTGGTATGCTGCTTTTTCTGGCTACTTTGTACGCATCATCCTTTGCTTTGATACTATCCTGATTTCCCTTGTTATCCACGGATGCACTACCTTCCCGATTTATTCTTTTGCCAAACTGGGATGAACAATTTTTGTAGTTCATCCATGTAGTCTTTAAATGTCTTCCATTGTATATCCACCGTCAACCCTTTTAGAATTAATTGCCAGTCAATCTTGGCCAATTCACGTCTCATACCCTCAAAATTACCTTTCTTTAAGGTTCAGAACCATTGTTTCTGAATTAACAATGTCACTCTCCATCCTAATGAAGAACTCAACCATATTATGGTCACTCTTGCCCAAGGGGGCACGTACAACAAGACAGCTAACTACCCCTTCCTCATTACTCAAAACCCAGTCTAAAATAGCCTGCTCTCTCGTTGGTTCCTCTACATGTTGATTTAGATAACTATCCCGCATACATTCCAAAAAATCCTCTTCCTCAGCACCCCTGCCAATTTGATTAACCCAATCTATATGTAGATTGAAGTCACCCATTATAACTGTTTTGCCTTTGTCGCACGCATTTCTAATTTCCTGTTTGATACCATCCCCAACTTCTCTGCTACTGTTAGGTGGCCTGTACACAACACCCACCAGCGTTTTCTGCCCCTTAGTGTTTTGTAGCTCTACCCATACCGATTCCACATCCTCCAAGCTAATGTCCTTCCTTTCCATTGCGTTAATCTCCTCTCTAACCAGCAACGCTACCCCACCTCCTTATCCTTTCTCTCTATCCCTCCTGAATATTGAATATCCCTGGATGTTCAGCTCCCAGCCTACGTCACCCTGGAGCCATGTCTCCGTGATCCCAACTATATCATAATCATTAATATCTATCTGCACGTTCAACTCGTCCACCTTATTACGAATACTCCTTGCATTGAGACACAAAGCCTTCAGGCTTGTCTTTACAACGCACTTACCCCTTATACAATTTTGCTGAAAAGTGGCCCTTTTTGATTTTTGCCCTGGTTTTGTCTGCCTGCCACTTTTACTTTTTCACCTTGCTACCTATTGCTTCTACCCTCATTTTACACCCACCTGCCTCTCTGCTCTTGTACCCATCCCCCTGCCACATTAGTTTAAATCCTCCCCGACAGCACTAGCAAACACTCCCCCAAGAACATTGGTTCCATTCCATTCCAGGTGCAAACCGTCCTGTTTGTACCGGTCCCACCTCCCCCAGAACTGGTCCCAGTGCCCTAAAAAATTGAATCCCTCCCCCTTGCACCACTTTTCCAGCCACGTATTCATTTGCAATATCCTCCTATTTCTACTCTGACTGGCCCGTGGTACTGGTAGTAATCCGGAGATTACTACCTTTGAGGTCCTACTTTTAAGTTTATCTCCTAGCTCCCTAAATTCACCTTGTAGGACCTCATCCCTTTTTTTACCTATATCGTTGGTGCCAACATGTACCACGACAACTGGCTGTTCACCCTCCCCCTCCAGAATGTTCTGCAGCCGTTCAGTGACATCCCTGACCTTTGCACCAGGGAGGCAACATACCATCCTGGAGTCCCGTTTGCGGCCGCAGAAACGCCTATCTATTCCCCTGACAATTGAATCCCCTATTACTATTGCCCTTCACCTTTTTTTTCCCCCCTCATGTGCTGCAGAGCCACCCATGGTGCCATGAACTTGGCTGCTGCTGCATTCCGCTGATGAGCCATCTCCCTCAACAGTATCCAAAATGGTATACCTGTTTAGGAGGGAGATGACCGCAGGGGACTCCTGCACTACCTGCCTACTGCTTTGCTGGCTATTGGCCACCCGTTCCCTTTTTGTCCTCTTACCTTTTGCCTGCGGTGTGACCAACTCACTGTACGTGCTATCCACGACTTTCTCCGCATCGTGGATGCTCCAGTATGAATCCAGCCGCAGTTCCAATCGTTCAATGCGGTCTGCCAGGAGCTGCAGCTGGACACACTTCCTGCAAACGTAGTCACCAGGGACACATACCATCTCCCTGATCTCCCACATGTTGCAGGCTGAACAAACCACGGGGCCAATCTCTACTGCCATACCTTACTCCCAAAACTGCATAAACTGATGCATGAAGGTTGGGGATAGTTTTTCATGTTTATTAGAATATGGATTCATGATAGATTTTAAATCTATGGCCTCTTCTTCAAACTCCTCCAAGCTATTCCCTATGCTTCTATTCTTTCCTATATATCACACATCGACTGGTTGAACTAGTTACAAACTCCATCTTTCCATTACCATTCCACTCCCCCCATTCCACCACTAACCCCTACTACTATCTCTGGTGACAAAACTGTCAAGAGTCATGGCTTTGCTTCTTACCCACATGTTATTTTCAACCCCCACATCAAAAAAAACTCAAAAAATTAATAATTGAGCTTTATATCTTGATTTCTTCTGTTCTCTATGCATCTCATTCCATCTCCAGAAACAAGGAACTGCATATGCCGGTTTATAAAAAATAATACGAAGTGCCAGGTCATGCAGCATTACTGGGGAACATGGATAAGTGACACTTCATGTCAGGACCTCTCTTCAGACGTAAAGAAGGGCTTCGACCCAAAACATAACCATATAACCATATAACAATTACAGCACGGAAACAGGCCCTCTCGGCCCTTCCAGTCCGTGCCGACCATTTGTTTTCCCCTAGTCCCATCTACCTGCACTCAGACCATACCCCTCCATTCCCTTCACGTCCATATACCTATCCAACTTACTCTTAAATGTTAAAATCGATCCTGCCTCCACCACTTCTGCTGGAAGCTGATTCCACACAGCCACCACCCTCTGAGTAAAGAAGTTCCCCCTCACGTTACCCCGAAACCTCTGTCCCTTAATTCTCATGTCATGCCCTCTTGTTTGAATCTTCCCTACCCTCAATGGGAAAAACGTATCCACGTCAACTCTGTCTATCCCTTTCATCATTTTAAAGACCTCAATCAAGTCCCCCCTTAACCTTCTGCGCTCCAAAGAATAAAGACCTAACTTGTTCAACCTTTCTCTGTAACATAATTGCTGGAACCCTGGCAACATTCTAGTAAATCTCCTCTGTACTCTCTCTATTTTGTTGACATCCTTCCTATATCCTATAGCTCTGCAGAGATGCTGCCTGATCCGTTCAATTACTCCAGCACTTTGTGTCCTTTTTTCCACCTTTATCCCATTGTGAAGCACTTTGCAATTTTATCTATTTAACATGCCATGTAACTCTATTAGATTCATTCATAGATACATAGATACATGAATCATTTATTATCCTTCTTCAAAGAAAAGTGTGTAAAATATGTTTATCATTTTATTTTCTGACCCACATAAAACCGGGCAGCGTTTGCACTACAAACCAGACAGCATCTGTGGAGATTGATAAAACAAGGTAGCATTGTCAGCCGTGGTCACATCTCAATAAATAAAAAGAGATCAAACTATTTTTTGAGGTTGCTAATTGCATCAGAAAGCAGTTCATTAATCCGATACTCTTAAACTTTGACCATTGTTTCTTCATCACTCTTTTAGTTTAATTGTTTAACTGAACTATAACAATAAAGCCATTTATATTTCAGCAGAGATGGTCACTCAAGCCACTCTGAGACAGAATGGTCATTCCCGTCTCATCATATTCAGCCACAGAGCTGAAGTACATTTCTGCCATTTTGTGTTTCTTATTTCAGCCTTCCTGCACTGTGTCTACTCACCACTGAACTTAATAATTCAAGGAAATAAATGAAACAACTGTCACCTTTCAACAGGTCAAATAGTGACTCACCTCTGTGGAGTTCTTTCACTTGTTGAACGGCATTATCTTTTTCCTCAGTCAATCTTATATTCTGTTCATAAACATAAAATATATGAAAAAATTATACAGAGCACAACCACAAAATGATGTCCATTATCATCAGAGATTCAAAAGCCACCTGGCCAGTGGAACAACGTGAACTAATTGAAACAATGTGAACTGGTCCAATTTTGCAAATTCTCTGAAGGTCCCTCAATTACCTGCTTTGGATGCAGTGATGCTTTTGCACACGTGTTGATGGAGATAGAGTCATAGCACATGGAAACAGGCCCATCAGACCAATTTGTCTATGCCGACCAAGATGCCCCATGTAAGCTAGTCCTCTATACCCATGTTTGGCCCATATCTCTTTACACCTTTTCTATCCATGTATCTGTTCAAATGTATTTTAAATGTAGTTATTGTACCTGCCTCAACCACTTCCTTTGGCAGCTCATTCCATTTACTCACCACCTCCATGTGGCAACATTCCATATACCCATCACCCACTGTGTGTAAATGTTACTTCTCAGGTTCCTATTAACTCTCTTTCCTCTCAACTTAAGCTTATGCACTCAAGTTCTTGATTCCCTCAGCCTGGGAAAAAAGACTGTGCATTCACCCTATCTATTATCCCTCATGATTTTAGCACACGTCTATAAGATCACCCCTCAGCCTTCTGTGCTCTAACATCTTATATACATTCCATATTCTGAACTGAGGAGACGCGTCTAAGAGTGAAGAAACTTTGCTGCCCAAAAGGGTAATATAAAATTTGCCGAGTTTATGTTTGCATCAAATATCTGAACATAAACTTGAACATAAAATATCTGAACATAAACTTTCTATTTTATGTAATACATCAGGAAAGCCTATTGCAAATTATCTGCATTATCCCTGCTTCAGAATTATAACGCACTGATACAGTGGCTTGCAAAAGTTTTCATACCCCTTGAACTTTTCCACATTTTGTCACGTTACAACCACAAACGTAAATGTATTTTATTGGGATTTTATGTGATAGACCAACACAAAGGTGCATAATTGTGAAGTGGAAGGAAAATGATACATGGTTTCCAAATGTTATTACAATTAAAAAACTGAAAAGTGTGCATGCAAAAGTATTCAGCCCCGCTGAGTCAATACTTTGTAGAACCACCTTTCGCTGCAATTACAGCTGCAAGTCTTTTGGGGTATGTCTCTACCAGCTCAAGCTCAGTCAGATTGGATGGAGAGTGTCTGTGTGACAGCAATTTTCAAATCTTGCCAGAGATTCTCAATTGGATTTAGGTCTGGACTTCGACTGGGCCATTCTAACACATGAATATGCTTTGATCTAAACCATTCCTTTGTAGCTCTGGCTGTATGTTTAGGGTCATTGTCCTGCTGGAAGGTGAACCTCCGCCCCAGTCTCAAGTCTTTTGCAGACTCTAACAGGTTTTCTTCCAAGATTGCCCTGTATTTGGCTCCATCCATCTTCCCATCAACTCTGACCAGCTTCCCTGTCCCTGCTGAAGAAAAGCATCCCCACAGCATGATGCTGCCACCACCATGTTTCACAGTGGGGATGGTGTGTTCAGGGTGATGTGCAGTGTTAGTTTTCCGCCACACATAGCGTTTTGCATTTAGGCCAAAAACTTCAATTTTGGTCTCATCAGACCAGAGCACCTTCCTCCACATGCATGCTGTGTACCCCACATGGCTTGTGACAAACTGCAAACGGGACTTCTTATGGCTTTGTTTCAACAATGGCTTTCTTCTTGCCACTCTTCCATAAAGGCCCGATTTGTGGAGTGCACGGCTAATAGTTGTCCTGTGGACAGATTCTCCCACCTGAGCTGTGGATCTCTGCAGCTCCTCCAGAGTTACCATGGGCCTCTTGGCTGCTTCTCTGATCAATGCTCTCCTTGCCAGGTCTGTCAGTTTAGGTGGACGGCCATGTCTTGGTAGGTTTGCAGTTGTGCCATACTCTTTCCATTTTCGGATGATGGATTGAACAGTGCTCCGTGAGATGTTCAAAGCTTGGGATATTTTTTTATAACCTAACCCTGCTTTAAACTTCTCCACAACTTTATCCCTGACTTGTCTGGTGTGTCCCTTGGGCTTCATGGTGCTGTTGCATTGAATTATCAGTTAATTAACTAGCACAATATAGTCAGCAGAGAGAGGAAAATGCACCAGTTTATTCCTCCTGTATGATTAAGGGGTGGCAAATGTGAAACATGATTGAAGCTGGTTGGTTATTGAGGTGACAGATGTGAGGATGAGAGATAGTTAGGAGACACGGGAAGAGGCAAAAGAGCTTGCTAGTAAGGGGAATCAACTGGACATCTCAGCTCACAGGGTTGCAAAATGCTGGAAGTGGAAGGCAGATACCCAAATGATCCAGCACAGAGGAAATTATTTGTGTCACATTAGTATTGACTTCAATTATAAAAGAGCACAAATACAAGGGTGATTTTTTGAAAACTATTTTATGTAATACAAAATACGTTACAATGAATCATGGAAGGTTGCACATTATCTCTCAGCAGGTGGATTCCCATCAATTACTTCAGTTTCATCCTAAATACGTGCTGCTTTTCAGATTAATATATGTCGACCTCTAATGCAGTTAATGGCAAAAGAAATTGAATGGGAGTTAATGGGCATGTAAGAGAGAATAACTTGCAGAGATACAAGGAAATAATTGGAGAAGACTGGGATAATCAGATGTTTTTTCCCTTGGCAACCAGCATGGCTGATGAACTGAATTATCTCTCGCCCCTCTCTCTCCACCCTGTCTCTCCCTCCCCCCTCTCTCTCCCTTAAAAAGAATAAGAATCCATAATTTGCATGATTTGCATAGTTTATTGTCATGTGTACCGAGGTACAGTGAAACGGTTTTGTTGAGTGCTAACCAGTCAGCGGAAAGATATACACGACTGCAATCAAGCCATCCAGTGTACAGATACATGATGAAGGGAGTAACATTTAGTGCAAGATAAACTCCAGTAAAGTCCGATTAAAGAAAGTCCAAGGGACTCCAATGAGGTAGATAATAACTCAGGACCACTCTCTAGTTATTGATAGAATATACCATACATTATTTCTCATTAATTTAGAATGTGGTAGGCATGGTGAATATTTAGGAAAAAAAGGCAAAGTGTTGGAGTAACTCAGCGGGCCAGGCAGCATCCATGGAGAACAGGGATAGGTAACATTTTGGACGGGGACTTTCTTCTGAAGGAGGTGAGCGGGGCCGAGAGGAGAAAGCCAGTAAAGATGAGGGGCAGGGCAAACCCAGTCAACCCAACATGTAGAGGAACCAACGAGAGAGCAGGTTATTCTAGACTGGGTATTGAGTAATGAGGAAGGGTTAGTTAGCAGTCTTGTTGTGCGTGGCCCCTTGGGCAAGAGTGACCATAATAGTGGTGTTGGGTAAATTGAATGGATTAAAGGCCGATAAATCCCCAGGGCCAGATAGGCTGCATCCCAGAGAACTCAAGGAAGTAGCCACAGAAATAGTGGATGCATTAGTGATAATTTTTCAAAACTCTTTAGATTCTGGAGTAGTTCCTGAGGATTGGAGGGTAGCTAATGTAACCCCACTATTTAAAAAAGGAGGGAGAGTGAAAACGGGGAATTACAGACCAGTTAGTCTAACATCGGTAGTGGGGAAACTGCTAGTCAGTTATTAAAGATGGGATAGCAGCACATTTGGAAAGTGGTGAAATCATTGGACAAAGTCAGCATGGATTTACGAAAGGTAAATCATGTCTGATGAATCTTATAGAATTTTTCGAGGATATAACTAGTAGAGTGGATAAGGGAGAACCAGTGGATGTGTTATATCTAGACTTTCAGAAGGCTTTCGACAAAGTCCCACATAAGAGATTAGTATACAAACTAATTAGTATACAAACAAATTCCCTCCTCAATCTATTTTTTCTCTTTGCTCCTGGAAATTTATCTCTTTGACCAAGCTTTTGGAACATCTTTCTAATATATCCCTCTGTGGCTCAATGCACACGGTCTTGGAGGTTCAGTATTGATGTGGATAGAGAACTGGCTGGCAGACAGGAAGCAAAGGGTAGGAGTAAATGGGCCCTTTTCAGAATGGCAGGCAGTGACTAGTGGGGTACCATAAGGCTCAGTGCTGGGACCCCAGCTATTTACAATATATATTAATGATTTGGACAAGGGATTTGAATTCAACATCTCCAAGGTTGCGGATGACACGAAGCTGGGGGGCAGTGTTAGGTGTGAGGAGGATGCTGGGAGGCTGCAAGGTGACTTGGATAGGCTGGGTGAGTGGGCAAATGCATGCCAGATGCAGTATAATGTGGATAAATGTGAGGTTATCCACTTTGGTGGCAAAAACAGGAGGGTAGACTATTATCTGAATGGTGGCCTATTAGGAAGAGATGAGATGCAACGAGACCTGGGTGTCATGGTACACCAGTCATTGAAAGTAGGCATGCAGGTGCAGCAGGCAGTGAAGAAAGCGAATGGTATGTTGGCATTCATAGCAAAAGGTTTTGAGTATAGGAGCAGGGAGGTTCTACTGCAGTTGTACAGGGTTTTGGTGAGACCACACCTGGAGTATTGCGTACAGTTTTGGCCTCCAAATTTGAGGAAAGACATTCTTGCCATAGAGGGGGTACAGCGAAGGTTCACCAGACTGATTCCTGGGATGTCAGTACTTTCATATGAGGAAAGACTGGATAGACTCGCCTCTCTAGAATTTAGAAGATTGAGGGGGGGATCTTATAGAAACTTACAAATTCTTAAGGGGTTGGACAGGCTAGATGCAGGAAGATTGTTCCCGATGTTGGGGAAGTCCAGAACATGGGGTCACAGTTTAAGGATAAGGGGGAAGACCTTTAGGACCGAGATGAGAAAAAGATTTTTCACACAGAGAGTGGTGAGTCTCTTGAATTCTCTGCCACAGAAGGTAGTTGAGGCCAGTTCATTGGCTATATTTAAGAGGGAGTTAGATGTGGCCCTTGTGGCTAAAGGGATCAGGGGGTATGGAGAGAAGGCAGGTACAGGATACCAAGTTGAATGATCAGCCATAATCATATTGAATGGCAGTGCAGGCTCGAAGGGCCGAATAGCCTTCTCCTGCACCTATTTTCTATGTTTCTATGCTAGTTGAAGGTGGTTGCCGGAGGTTGCAGGTAGTGGAAGGCAAGACCTTTTTTTTCACCCAGTTTTATTCCACCAGGGAGGTCTTACCTTCCACTACCTGCAACCTCTGGCAACCACCTTCAACTAGCATCGCAACCGGCTACGACTAAAAAAATAACCGATTTTAAAAACGGCAACTTATTCTTAGTCGCGGCCGCTTTTGAATTTTTTGAAATAATCGCCGGAACATAGAAGAAGTGGAAACCACTTTTGACCATTAGGGAGACCCGCACGGAAACCTTGGGTGGGGCGCAAAGTCTCCAGAGGTTTCCGTTCAGGTTTCCTAAGTGGGACAGGGGCATAAGGTCCGAAATTCCCTCCTCAATCTATTTTTTCTCTTTGCTCCTGGAAATTTATCTCTTTGACCAAGCTTTTGGGACATCTTTCTAATATATCCCTCTGTGGCTCAATGCCATGTTGTTTTGGACATACATTTGTAAAATTTGCAAAAAATTGATTTCTTCATTTAATTTTTTGTTTGTTTATTATATTGTCTATTGAGTGCTGTCTTTACAAATGCGTGCTGCTGCAAGTAAGTATTTCATTGCTCCATTTCAAAACATAGGGCAATGAAACACTCTTGATTCTTGAATATCTCAGAAATGATTTGCTTCTTTAAAGATGTTGCAACAGCAGAGGTCATTGCATGATGTCGAAAACTACTCACCTCCTCTTTTATCTTCTCATTTTCTTTCACAAGATTTTCATACCCATCAATTGCTATGCAAGAAAAAAGAACATCTGATGTCAAATAACTATCTAAAGTAGAACTTTTGAAATATTACAAAATAGATTGTAATTTAGTCCCATCTTTCATAATCATGGGATCTTAAAATGATGCAAAGAAAAAGTTTTAAAAATATTCAAAGGTCTGGTAGGGGTTAAATAAAACCTTAAGAAAAACACAAATGGGTTGGGCAACGTTATGCACAGCCTGGCCAAAATACATATTTTAGTGCCACAGCAAGTTTTTAATAATGGGAACTATATATTTGTTTGATAAAGCTCTGTGCATTTAATAGTAAAGCATTTATTCCCCTAACCAGGCCTAGGTATGAATCTAGTGTATGTTACATTTCCTTAGTCTTATGAGGAAGCAGAGGAGTGCTTTCTCAGCTGTAATGTTGCTATGTTTGGATCTCCTCCACACTCTATCCAAAGCCTCCACATCCTTCCTGCAATGGAGCAACCAAAACTGCCACAATACTCCAAATGTGACCTAACCAAAATCCCATTAAGCTGCTTCATATCTTCTTTACTCTTACACCCAATGCCCCAAAATATGAAGACAAGCACACCATATGCCTTCTTTACCACTCTACCTACATGTTGTACTTTCACTGCATTTGGGACTTGGACCCCAAGATCCCTCCGTATATCAATGCTGTTGAGGGTCATGCCATTAATTGTATATCTACCCCTTACATTTCATCTCCCAAAGTGTAACACCTCTCACTTGTTCAGATCAAACTCTATTTACCATTTCTCTGCCTATTTGTGTCGTTGATCAATATCCACTATATACTTTGACCATGCATGGCAATGTCTATTTCTGAAGATTCCCCAAAGAAAGCTAGCAATTGTGCTTCCTATTTGGAAAAACTTCACTGGTGTCCTGGGCCTTGGGTCTTCCTATTGTTAGCTAATTATTACCATTATAACATTTCTATATTTATCACCCATTTTAAACTCTCTTAAGCAGAGTCTCAATCCTCTACCTTGTTCTTATAATTCATGAAATTAATTCTGCTACTCAAAAGATTATGAATTATACTGAATTTCCAGGTTCTTCTTGTGATGTTCATATCAGAATTTCCATTGCAATTACCACCACCTTCAATGGGATTCTACCATCAGCTATATCATCCCTCCCACATAGCCCTCCAGGTTTTCCAAAGGGATGGTTTTGTTTTTAATTACCTACTATCCATTCATCCATCTCCATCAGCCACTCATCACCTAATGGCATTTCCTCAAGCAACTGTACGCGGTCCAGCATTTGTCGTTTTACCTCTTCCATTCCCACCATCCAGGGATCCAAACAATCCTTCCAGATGAAACAATTCACTTGCATTTATTTTATTCCATCATGTTACATTTGATGTTCACAACAGGATCTCCTCCAGTGTAATACAGCAGGGAAACATGCCCTTTGAACCAACTTGTCCATGCCGACCAAGATGCTTCATCTTTCGTGCTCGCATGATGGAAGTGTCAACATGGATCCAATGAGTTGAATAACAGCCATCGGTATCCATACCATATTCAAAAACGCATTGTCTAATCTTGCCAGATCCTGTTCTATTTTAGCTGACCTTTGATCTACAATATTACATACAATAAATAGGTGGGTCATGTGCCAATAAACCACACAAATAAAATATAACACCACCGGTGAACAGACAGCCGATTGTTGACCTTCCAAACTAACAGCCTCAGGAGGAATTTGTATTATTTTTAATATTATTACATGTATTATTATAATCAATGATTCTTGAACCACTTTAGAGATTTAATCTATACAACACATATTTTAGAAAATCTCTGTTAATACCTGTAATACCTGCAATTAAAAGCTACTGAAATTACCCAACACGGACTTTGACACTCTCATAAAGTTGTCTGAATTTAGGGAGAACGAAATATCAGTTAAGCATGACACAAATTCATCAACGAAGCCATATTTTGTGACAGAGCGCATTCTAAAGTCTATCGACTTAAAAAAATCCTAAGATGCCCAACATTTTTCACTGATGCGTTGAAATATATAAACGGCATGATTCTTTCATAGGTGCGTTGCCTCTGCCTCTCATTTTGAAAAAATACCGTTGTCCTTACAACTTCCACGTAAGTCACAAGCTCTATGATCTGCCATTTCTTGAACGGTGGAATTTGGCGACTTGTTTTAAATGTTACCAAAGCCACCATTCCTCACCCATTTGCATTCTAGCTAAGTTTTCACCAAGTTCCCAAACTTTAGAAACAGCTTTAAGGTCCTATAACATAGGAGACCCAGACTCACACAGCACGGGTACAGGCACGTCAGGGTAAGGAGCCCCTTGCAGGTTCCGAGGGCATCGAGGTGAAAGACAATCTCTCCAACACAAGCACGCACCTTGTTTGGACAAGTCGTTGAGGGTGGTGATCTGTTGTTCCTCTTCTGAAGTGGCCATTTCCACGAACCGTTTAAGCTCTGGAATCCACCTGTTAGCAGGGAGGCGGCAGGTTACAGCGTGTGGCACCAGATGTAACTGACAGCTCTGGCTCAGTGTAAGTGAACCTAACCTGAACACAAAGCCGGAAGGAGTGGGGATAGGATGATTGTTCTAGGAAGAGGAACAAGGTTGACACAAATACGTTATTTATGGTGTTTATGTTGATCAACGATATTAATGTGTTACGTCTCCGGAAGCAATAGGTAGACATTAACCAAACATGTTTTGATCGTGTGCAGCTATCACTATTATGAAACAAATTTTATTTTGATCGATATTATGTTGCTGTGAAACTGGTAGTAACAAACATGTTTTATGAGGTGGAGCTTTTGATTTGTCACGTGCAAACGCAGGTAAATAAATAGCCGCACAGGTTTCCTCTGGGTGCTCCGTTTTTCTTCCACATACCATAGACGTACACGTTTGCAGGTTAATTGGCCTCTGTAAATTGCCCCGGGTGTGTAGGGATTGGATGCTAAAAACATAGCACTAATGTAAACGGGTGATCAATAGTTATCGCTGACCCAGGGGCCGAAAGTTATATAAAGAAATATATATATCTTTCAATCAAAATCCATCTTGGGTCTTTCAGATGTTGGTGTCAATGTTACCCTTCACATTTGAGAATATCTTACGGTACTTTTAATGCAACAAAATGTGCTTCGACACAGTGCAGGAAGCCTTGACAAGCTACATAAGGAAGTTTTGGGCTACCTCAAAAGCTTGAACAAACAGATAATATTTTAAGGAACTTGGTGTGAGTTTGGATATAAGCATAGTCTGGGCGACCTTGGGTTTACAGAGGGTAAATTTGAAAAAATGGCCAGGAAGGTATTGAAATTGTCAGGTCCAGGGTAACAATTGAATTAATGTCATTTCAACAAACTAGCAGTAATGGTGGCAGAGTCAGGCAATGTAATAAAAAATTGGCAAGGACCATTTGAAACCAAGTTTGCAAGTGATATAGCTCAGTGTCAGGTAGAAACCAGCGAGAGGGGTGGTCAATATTTAGTTGCATCATTTCAGCACTGAACAATTGGTAGACTATAGAGAGACCAGGGAAGGTAGTAGATTAGAGCTGGATATTGTTTATGCACATAGTGAAATCATTGCTAGGTATTCTGATGGCATTGTTGTGAGCATGTAGTTGAGATCATTGGGGTCATAAGGACTGAAGATGAAATGTACAGACAAAATACAGCCAGGACTTCCCTACTTGGAGTTCTAGGACAGACTTTCTGCTTTTGTTTTCTTGGATTTAATTTTCCATCCCTGGAGATTTGGAAATTTATGTCCAATGCTGCTCTGAGCCATTTTAAATACTTACAAATCAATGGAAAGTTTAACAAGTGTCAGCTAATATACAGTACCTTCGCGCCGTCAAAGAAGGCAAGTATACATGTTCAACTTTGAAGAAAATATAGCTGTACTTCACACTTCCAGATCAATATCGGCTTTGCTTACACCCAATTTACACTGCCTTGCTGAACAAAGTTGATAATCTAACTGGGCACATAAGTCACATGCATAAGTTTGGTCCTGGACTTCAATTTTAGTGGCACTGCTAGTGTTAAGCTAATGGAATCTTCTGGCATTTTTTGAGGATGTAACTAGGAAAATGGACAAGGGAGAGCCAGTGGATGTAGCGTACCTGGACTTTCAGAAAGCCTTTGATAGGAGATTAGTGGGCAAAATTAGTTAGATATAGCTCTTAAAGATAGCGGAGTCACGGGATATGGGGAGAAGCTAGGAACAGGGTACTGATAGTGGATGATCAGCCATGATCACTGTGAATGGCTGTGCTGGCTTGAAGGGCCGAATGGCCTACCCCTGCACCCATTGCCTATTGTCTAAAATTCAACTAAGGTTTCCCAAGGCAATTTCAGTAGCAGGAAGGTGGCATTGTGTTAATTTCACCGTGTAATAAATGTCCAATACATTTCCATTTATCTTAGAGCTTTGGCAACAGCTAATTTCTCCAAAGGGCAAGGTTTCTAGGCAACATCAAATAATTTTGTTATGAAGGCCAACATGTTGTTATGAAGGCCAACGTGCCTAGGGTTTGGAAAATTGATTGGAGAATTGATAACCTTTACCGAGTAAAAGCGTGTCAGCGCGATTACTTGGATTACATTTCATTTTGGTCCACATGCCAGGAGAGCACTATAGAAATGATGAATAAATTAATCAAATCCAGTTTCAAAATACAAAATAAAGCACAACTCCTGTGTTTATGCAAAACTGCTCAGGCTGAGCAGTCTTTACCCAAAACGTTGACCATTGTTTTCCATCAGATGCTGCCTGACTGGAGTTCTTCGAGCAGCTTTCTTGCTTCATTTCTCAACACCTCCAACCTCTTGCATTTCCAGCTGAAATGTAATACCTGCAGCCATTTCATGTCTTATTGCACAACTGTAGACCTTCCAAACAACCATTCAAATTTTTGAAATGCGGTCGCAAATGTAAGGCAAGAATTCACAAATTGCATACTTAGTAGGCAACTTTATGGAATGTTTCAGTAACACAGCACTGGAAAATATGTCCAATTTTCTCACTCCACAATAACTATTTCAATCAAATCACACAACTTTTCCCCAATGTTTTGCAAGGTTTCTTTTTTAAACTTGCAATAAATCTACCACCACCCCCTTCAGGAAATGCATTGCAGATCATAACATGGAGAGCAAGACGGTTGCTTATCTCTCAGGTTCTTATGCAAGTCTCATGTAAATGTTTTTGAGTTTCTCACTGTCCTGCCAACATAAAAAGTTTCTCCATATTAAAATATTAAAACACAGTAGTTTTGAAAAGTTATTAAAATCCCCGTGAACAATATCTCAATATAATAATAATCCAAGTTTCTCTAATCTATAAGTTTCCTGTGGTCCCTCAGTGGTGGCCACAAATCTCCGACTAATGCATAAACATTTATCAAGACAACTTTTTTCTGCATTCAGCATAGATGTTGGGAACAGTCTGTAGGTCTGGGAAAATACATGGAAAAAAAGAGTTAACATTTTAAGTCCTCCATTAAAACTTTGAAAGTCCGGTGATAGTTTTATGCAGAGTGAATGGAGGAGTGATGGATTGGAGGAAGGGAATATCACTGATAGAATGAATGAGATCAGTGTGATTCTGTTTGCAGACCTGCATGGTTAAAGTTAAAAAGCCAACAAAGGGGACATGGTAAAAATCTGATATACAGATCAGAGCTATTCCTGAAACTCAAAACCAACAAGGAGAAAGCTGGAAATGGTTATCAGATCAGGCAATGACCACAGAGGAAAACTGAGCTCATATTACAGACGGATAACCTTACAGTAGAACTGGTTGATTCTAAATATACACAAAAAAAACTAGTTACTTGAACAATGTCAAGCAGCAAAAAGCTCAGGTTGCTGCACTAAGCAGTTACCCAATCTGTTTCTCCATTTGGTTTCTCCAATGTAGAGGAGATTGCATTGTGAACACCAAATGTATTGCACTAGATTGGAGCAAGTAGATTGCTGGTTCACCTGTTTGGACTGTTTGGGTTGCTGGATGGCGTGAAGGGACCAGGTAAAATAGTTAAATGTAGACAAAAATGCTGAGAAACTCAGTGGGTGAGGCAGCATCTATGGAGCGAAGGAATAGGCGACGTTCCAGGTTGAGGCCCTTCTTCAGACTGATGTGGGGAGGGGCGGGAAAAAGAAAGGAAGAGGTGAAGACAGTAGGCTGTGGGAGAGATGGGAATGGGAGGTGAAAGCAGGGACTACCTGAAACTAGAGGTCAATGTTCATATCACTGGGGTGCAAACCTCCCAAGCAAAATATAAGGTGCTGCTCCTCCAATTTACGGTGGTCCTCACTCTGGCCATGGAGGCGGCCCAGGACAGAAAGGTCGGATTCGGAATGGGAGGGGGAGTTGAAGTACTGTGCCACCGGGAGATCAGGTAGGTTAATGCGAACCGAGTGGAGCAGCGGATGCAATAGATGAGGTTGGAAGAGGTGCAGGTGAACCTCTGCTGCACCTGGGAAGACTGCTTGGATCCTTGAATGGAGTCAAGGGAGGAGGTAAAGCGACAAGTGTAGCATTTCCTGCGGTTACCATGAGAGGGGTGGTTTGGGTGGGAAGGGACGAATTGACCAGGGAGTTACGGAGGGAGCAGTATGTCGGTCCCCTCGACCGCAGAACCAATAAATCCTCGTCTTGACCGCAGAACCAACCAATCCCCATCTACTGATTCTCTCCTCCGCCTAGCAGAGCTGGTCCTTACCCTTAATAACTTTTTGTTTGACTCTTCCCATTCCTCCTAATACAAGACGCAGCTATGGCCACGCGCATGGGCCCTAGCAATGCCTGCCTCTTTGTAGGGTACGTCGAACATTCTTTGTTCGAGGCTTACCAGGACCCCATCCCCAATCTCTACCTCCGCTATATCGACGACTGCATTAGTGCTACCACCTGCACCCTCACACAACTCACAGACTTCATCCGTTTCACCACTAACTTCCATCCGGCACTCAAATACACCTGGACCATTTCTTGACCTCACTATCTCCATCGCAGGTGATAGACTACTGACCAACATCCACTATAAACCCACTGACTCCCATGGCTATCTGGATTACACTTCTTCCCACCCTGCTTCTTGTAAGGACTCCATCCCCAGGTAGTCTCTGCTTTCTCCTCCCCTTCTCAGCTCTCCCTTAGCCCACTGACTCCACCTCTCCCTTTCTTCTTCCCACCACCCCACCCTCACATCAGTCTGAAGAAGTCTCGAACGAAACGTTGCCTATTTCCTTCACTCCATAGATGCTGCCTCACCCACTGAGTTTCTCCAGCATTTTTGTCTACAAGGCAAATATGAGGTGCTGCTCCTCCAAGTTGCAGTGGGACTCACTCTTGCCATGGAGGAGGCCCAGGACAGAAAGGTCAGATGATTTGGAATCAGCGGGGGAGTTGGTGCTGAGCCACCGGGAGATCAGGTTGGTTATCGCGAACTGAGTGGAGGTATTGGGCGAAGCGATCGCCAAGCCTGCGCTTGGTCTCACCGATGTAGAGCAGTTGACACCAGGAACAACGGATGCAATAGATGAGGTTGGAGGAGGTGCAGGTGAACCTCTGCCTCACCTGGAAAGACTGCTTGGGTCCTTGGATGGGGTCGGGGGGGGGGGGGGGGGGGGGGGGGGGGGGTAAACTGACAAGTGTAGCATTTCCTGCAGTTGTAAGGGAAAGTACCAGGGGAGGTGAGGGTTTGGGTGGGAAGAGACAAATTGACGAGGGAGTTATGGAGGGAGCGGTCTCTGCGGAAAGCCAAAAGGGGAGGGGATGGGAAGATGTGGCCAATGATGGGATCCCGTTGGAGATGGCGAAAATGTCTTTGGATTATCTGTTATATCTGACGGCTGGTAGGGTGGAAGGCAAGGACAAGGGGGACTCTGCCCTTGTTACGAGTGGGGGGGGGGGGGGGGAAGGGGAGTGAGAGCAGAGCTATGGGATATAGAGGGGACCCTGGTGAGAGCCTCATCTATAGATGAAGAGGGAAACCCCCGTTCCCTAAAGAATGAGGACTTTTCCGATGCCCTAGTTTGGAACACCTCATCCTGGGTGCAGATGCAGCGTAGACGGAGGAATTGGGAGTAGGAGATAGAGTCCTTACAGGGTGGTAAGCAGGGTGGGAAGAAGTGTAGTCCAGATAGCCATGTGAGTCAGTGGGTTTGTAGTAGATGTCGATAAAATAGTTATCAGTGTTTCAACTTCAGTTGCAGAAGAAAGTGTTGGAGAAATTGGTGGCGATGCAAGTATTGACCAGGATGTTGTGAGGAAACCAAAGGCAGACAAAAAATGCTAGAGTACAGGCAGCAACTCAGGAGAGAAGGAATGGGCGACGTTTCGGGTCAAGACCCTTCTTCAGATTGATGTCAGGGGAGGGGGCGGGACAAAGATTGAATGTAGGCGGAGACAGTAAGACTAATGAGAGAACTGGGAAGGGGAAGGGGATAAAGAGAAACAGCAAGGGCTATCTGAAGTTAAATAAGTCAACGTTCTTACCGCTGGGGTGTAAACTACCCAAGTGAAATATGAGGTGTTGTTCCTCCAATTTACGTTGGGCCTCACTCTGCCAATGGAGGAGGCCCAGGACAGAAAGATCAGATTGGGAATGGGAGTTGAAGTGCTGAGCCACCGGGAGATCAGGTAGGTTAAGACGGACTTAGCAGAGGTGTTCAGTGAAACGATCGCCGAGCCTGCACTTGGTCTCGCCGATGTAGAGAAGTTTCTGTGAAACGATCGCCGAGCCTGTTGCAGTGAAATGATCACCGTGCCTGGCACCCACCCACATATGTTGCGAGGAAACAGTGTCTTCAGAATGCTGAGATGTGTCTGGTGGTAGAATCTTACTGGAGGTGACAGAAATGGCGGTACAGTGGCGCAGCGTCACAGCACAAGAGACCCGTGTCCAATCTGCACCTCGAGTGCTGTGTGCCGAGTTTGTACATTGACCGTGGCCGGGTGGGTTTTCTCTAGGTGCTTCGGTTTCCTCCCACAATTCAGAGACACGCAGGTTTGTAGTTTTATTGGCTTCTGCAAATTGTCTCCAGTGTGTAGGATAAAACTATTGTAAGGGTGATAATTGGTTGGCATGGACCCAAGGGCCTGTTTCCACAATGTATCTCTAAACTAAAGGATGATCTATTGAATATAGTGCATGATATGGTAGAAAGCAAGGTCCAGCAAGAGGATTCTTGCTGGGCAACAGTTTGCCAGGCAAACCCATCCTTTTTCTGGCAAACGAGAAAAAAGAAATAGAAGAAGGAGGGGAAGTGGGAAATCGATGACAAAAAGTACAAGGTTGTCTGGTGGAAATCACCAATGGAAACAGGTCAGTAGAATATTGTGGAAAGTCTCAGAGAAGGTATGACAGAGAGAATGGAATGGTCTTTAAAGGAGCAGACTGGGACAATACATTGTGGAAGTCTGTGGATTCTTAATGGATATTGATCATTAAGTTATCCGGAGCCAGACAGAAAGGTTCACTAAATACCGCAGAAAAACCATGCAAGAATAAAATGGAAATTGGCAGCAAGCAAAAGGAAATGTTGCTTCTGTAACAGTTTACGAAGGAGAGAATACAGTTCATTTTTTAAACCAAAATAAAATATCCTAAAGTTTAAAGTCCCTCTTACATTTAGACATGAAAAAAGAATCTGCTAAAACTTAGTGATGAAGTAAACAATCTTGGAGGCACATTACATGTCTTTATGCTTTGAAGTGTACAGTATTTAATAACTGATTAAATTGTTTAACAATGGAAAAGCAAAAAATTCACATTGGTACACCAAACGATCACTTGGCCCTAAAACAATAATCCATATTCAATAATTATATCCTTTGTTTTATACTGTATGAACTGCAATAATGTCATTATAGAAAATTTACTCTCTTGACATGATATAGGCATTACATATATTTTTTCCTGTTTGTAACCACATATATTTTAATTGCACAAATATCCACCAAAATCTAATTTTATCATTACTTTACATGGATATACATTATTTTTGACCCAGACAGAGCTTGGAAAGCAAAGGCATTTAGTTCGAAGGAATGTAAATTTGCTCTAATATTATTTTCTTATGTACACAGATCAACATTCTGCCCTTTTAATCTTTGCACTGAAAGATTGAAATCAAAGCCCCTTATACAGTTACCAGTTTATTTTATCGTAATCAATTGGAACGTATTCCTACATCTTATTTTTGCCCAGCTAGAAAGTCAGCAATCAGCGATTCAAATGATTTTCAATATAACATTTTCTCCACTATAATAACTATATTTAAAGACAGAGCAATTTCTCAAGATCAGTACATAAAAAAGTGCACCATTTAGATAAATCAGATAGATATTTTTGATCCATTACTTTATGTCGATCAGAAAAAACATTTAAGCAAGACTTTAAATGTCACAGAATACATTCCAGTTTTGAAATACATTACTACGTAGGCAAATACACTTTAAACAACCTGTTTATTTTTATACTAATAATTGTCATTTTGGCCACACCACATAATTGCGAAAGTCTAGTTAATGATTATTTACAGTCCCCTCCATAATGTTTGGGAGAAAGATCCATCAGTTATTTATTTGCCTTTGTACTCCACAATTTGAGACTTGTAATAGAAAAAAAAACCACATGTGGTTAAAGTGCACACTGTCAGATTTTAATAAAGGCCATTTTTATACATTTTAGTTTCACCATGTAGAAATTACAGCAGTGTTTATACATGGTTCCCCCTCCATTTCAGGGCTTGATTGGCTTTGCAATTCCCTTTGAATGTCTAATTTTTTACTTTTATGATAATTTACCTTTCTCAATGGTTTGATCTCCAATAGGTGTAAATAAATTTCTAAGAGCATCAGCATGCTAAACAGGTAAATAATTTTTTTAAAGTAGCTTCAATTTGTGTACTCCAAAGTGATACTTTGATCATTATAACTTTAAACATTTTACAATACAAACACAGAAATATGTAATCAATTGGAGTGTGTAAAGTGTAGAATGTTCCAATAGTTAATGTTTCTTTTAAAAGTAAAATAAAAAGGTTTTACTCTTGTATTTAGAGATTTACTGATGCTTGGTAGAATCTCTTGGGTAAAATTCTGCCAGAATACTTTGAGGAATACGTTTCAACATTTCCTTAGGGAAAATTCGGAGTAATTGCCACCCAATATCCAGTGTTTCAAACACGGTCCTGTTTTCATAAGCACCTAAGAAAACAAAGAAGAAAAGTCCCTTATCCAAATTCTAATTTGCATATTTTCTTTTTAATCACTAAAACATTATAAACGTAAATTAATACCCAATAGTAATAAGTGGTATTTGCAAATATTTTTATTAACGTATTATAATCTTTCCACCCGTTCTGTCTCACAAGTAGGAGTTTGATGGAATTCTCCCCATTGCTTGTTATTGTGCTATATAAACAGATTAAGCTGAGTACCATCTAGGACTAAGCAGCCCATTTTTTGAGGACCCCATCAACCATACTAAGCATCCATCTCTATACCACTGGTGCACAGTTATTGCAATGTGTGCTATCTACTAAATGCACTGGAGTTACTCACCTGGACTATTCTGACACCTTCCAAATCCACGACCTCTACCAACAAACAGGACAAATGCAGTGGTTGCATGGATTCATCACTGCACACATATGTGCCTCCAAGTAATGCACCCGACTTGGAAATATTTACCCAGTCCTTTCTTGAAAATCGGGCCAAGTCCTGGAATTAAATCCCTGCCCTGTGGCTTTTTAGAAGTACCTCCATGAGAAGGACTGCAATTGTTACAGGCAGTGGCTCACCACGACCTTTTCCTGAGTAACTAGGGATAAGGAACAAATGCAGCAGGCACCCAGATCCTGAACAAACCAAAAAATTGGCACAGCTGTTGGCCCAGTGCCAGAAACACAGGTTCAAACCTAGCCTCGGGTGCTGTCAGCATGGAGTTAGCATGTTCTTGCTGTGACCCGGGTTTCCTCTGCAACATCCTACATCCCATTGACATGTGGGTTTGTAGTTTAATTTGCCTTTGTAAATTGTCACTCGTGTAGGAAGTGGATGCAAAAGTGGGATATCTAGTGTGAATGGGTGATTGAGGGTCAGCATGGCCTTGGTAGGCGGAAGGGCCTGTTTCCCTGCTGTATCTTTCAAACAATCAAAATTCTAAATAATACATGGAAATTACTTTTGGATTAAACATTTTGAAAACTTGCTCATTGTAAACACGACCATCTGCACATACCTTGTGCAATGAAGTTCTTCTCAAATTTCTGCAGAAATTCCAAATATAACAGGTCATCGGGGGTGAGAGCTTCCTCACCAACCACAGCCTTCATTGCCTGGACATCTTTGCCAATAGCATAGCAAGCATACTAAAAAGAAATATATATTTTCACAGCTTATTTAGTAATACTTTAAAAATAGATTAAGAAAAAAGTTTTAAAATCTATATAAGTAGATTAGTTTTAATCATGCTAATATTATTTTGTTTTATTTAATCTTTAATACCTTCCTATACTTCATCAAAGTAACCTAATTTTAAACAAGATGTCAACTTCATGCTTGTGTTGATATCAATAAAAGAGAAATCATGAATAAAAATGATTAATCAAACTACTCCCCTTCTACAATCTATTCTTTTTACAAAGATTGGTACATAATTTGAAGCACCTATGTGATGGATATAGGGTTGGACCGGCTAAACATGGCTTCATATGCTTACAAGAAGCCTTGTGTAGAGATTTTACTTTCCAATAGTTATTATGGTAACCTACCAATGATTTGTGGAAAGTAAATCCATCTCATAAACTAAACCTCATGCCCTTTCTCAACTAAACAAGATTAGCTTAACTGCATTACATGCTGCTCAACTTTTAAATTCATAATTAAGTGTATTTGCTCATCTTGGCTTACAAAAAATAGTATCTGTTCCATTTTAGATAACATCTAATTTCTGAAACCATTGAATTTTAGATATTGAATTTGCATATCTTACCAGTTGATTAGACACATCAGGATGATCTTTCTGTGTCATATCTTCCCCTATGGCAGACTTCATTAATCGAGATAGTGATGGTAATACATTAATAGGAGGATAGATCTGTAAAAGAGCAATTTGAAGTTGAAGACAATTTTCTTCTGACTTCCGTAGTGAATACCTAGATGCATTTTTCCCCCAAGGGCAGTAATTTTTAAGTTGCCATTAGAGGGAAAAATAATTTGCATCAAACAAATTGTGAGTCACTGTACATATCCTATTACTGCATAAAATGCAAAAGGTAAAGTGCACTCATTCACAATTGTTTACATGTTACCATTCATTTTCCCCCTGCCCCATCCCTCCCAACCATGTCACGACACTGCAGTTAAATTGAAAATTGCTTACTGTAGCTAGTGGTCCAAGTGTTTATTTCACTTTGCATTGGAGCATTGAGCTGGTTCTAGTTCTGTGAGCATCAACACTCCTCAGGCGAGTGAGTGGCCAAACTGAGATTTTCTGACTGCCTTATTGGCCAGGGAAGCAAATAGTCATTTCTATATTCTAACCATGCTCTCAGTAAACACATTTCCAACACTCCCTACTGTATTTGTCAGTGATATACTATTTATGACAAAGTTCTGCTCTTGTTTGCATGTGGCATCAATTTTAAATCCATCTTCTAAAATCCTTTCACACAGCAGTGGCACAGTTGGGAGAGCTGCTGCCTCAGCGCCAGAGACCTGGGTTCAATCCTAATCTCGGGTGCCATCTGTGTGAAGTTTGTACGTTTTCTCTGTGACCATGTGGGTTGCCTCCGGGTGCTCCAGTTTCATCCCACATCCCAAAAGGTCAAGCTGGTTTGTGGGTTAATTGGTCTCTATGTTTAAAGAATTGCCTTTGGGAGTGGATGGCAAAGTGGGATAACATAGAAATAATATGAGTGGCCGATAAATGTTCTGCATGCACTCAGTGGGCTGAGGGCCTATTTGTATGCTGTAATGTAACTAAACTAAAACTCTGATTGCAAAGATTTCCAATCAGGTTCTTGTCTTCTTTCTTCAATAGAACAGAGCGCCAGCTTGCTTAATCTTGTGAAAGATAAAGCCTTTCAAGTTTTAGCATAATTCTGGTAAGTAGTTTTGAACTTCCCTTTTGTAAACTGGTAGGCAATAAAGATTTATAGTATTCTCAAGTTCACTCACCAAAGTTCAGTACCAGTTTAACGCGAGTTATCTGCTTTTCAATTCTGCCTCCTCCATATATCAAACTTAATGCTTTCACTATCTGAGGGTTTTAAATTAATAGGGCCATAATCCAACTAACCACTATGTCAAATTTCATAAATATACGCAATATTTTTTTTAATATACCCACTGATTGATTACCTGTCTATTGTGTAACTGACGGTCAACATAGATTTGTCCTTCTGTGATGTATCCAGTTAAATCAGGAATAGGATGAGTAATATCTATAATGAATAGAAACAGGCATAGAATCATTTAATTTTCCACAGTAAACCAGCACTTCAGACACATTTTATCTGAAATACATTCTTCAGATTGTAAAATGATTGTGGCAGGATTTTCCGCCACTTCTACAAGAGAATCAAAGCCATGAAACACTATATTATCAGTCAATGTGGCACAAGCCACAAGTTTAAAGGTTTATCCATCTCACGACCTTGTTCTTGCCCTGTGGCACTCCATATTTTTCTTTTCAAGCATATACAAGAATATCTTTATAAAGTTTCTATTAAATCTGCTTCCATGGCCCTAACCGTAATTATACTGCAATTCATAATGATATCCTCTAATTAGTTTCAAAACCACATTAAATTTATTAGATTAGATAGATTAGATTAGATTTTATTACTTGTCATTCGAACCTCAGAGAGGCTCAAACGAAACTCCGTTTCTACAAGCCATACAAACAGAACGATTCCTACAAAACATACAAACAATTTAATTTACACAAACATCCATCACAGTGAATCTCCTCCTCTCTGTGATGGAAGGCAAAGTTCTTCTCTCTCCCCCGCACCATTTCTCTCCCGATGTCCAAACCCCAGGCGGGCGATGTTAAGTCCCACGGCCATTGAGGCCGCGCCTGGCAATGTACAGCCCCGCTCTAGGCCCAAAAGTCACAAAGTTGGAGCCCCCAGCGGGCGCTGGAATGTCCCGCGGCCATTAAAGCCGCACGGGGCGATGTACGGCCCCGCTCCGGGTCGCTCCTACCCCACGACACGGGCGGGAGACATTGTGTTGTGGGGGCTCCGGAAAGCGGTCTCCCACCCAGACCCGCAAGCTCCCGATATCCCAACTGTCCACCGGCAGAATTCTGCAGCTGGAGCTGGAGCTCCGGAGTCGGGCCGCAGCAGCGAGCCACCACCGCTCCCCATGCTCCGAGGCCGGCCAGCCCCACGATGGTAAGTCCACAGGCTCTGTGACTGGAGCCCCCAGGTCGTCTCGGTCGGAGGCCACTCCACGGTACTAGGCCCCAACGACAATGGAGACCCGACAGGGAAAAAGTCGGGTCTCCTGTGCAGTGAAGATATTTTAAAAGTTTCCCCCTCCCCCCCCCCCCCCCAACATATACACAGTTAGAAACAGTACAAAAAAAACCACAAACAACTACATTTAACTAGACAAAAAATTAAAAAAAAGACAGACAGGCTGTAGGGGCTGCTGCGACGTGAGTTGCGCCGCCGCACCATGCCCTATAATTACTGATTACATCGACACATCACCCACGATGTAAACATTTGTATACACACTTAATTTTCAACACTTCTAATCATCTCACTTTAATCTTCCCTGCAACAAACAAAAGTAACCATCCCCTGGACTACTGAATTATATCTCCCATCCTTAATTTCATGCTGCAAAAATCTATCTGCAGTTTTGCCAAGGGCTTGATAGCTTTACAACAAGCGCTGCCCAAAATCAAACCCACAAATATAGAAGAGGGAAGCAAGTTTGCAAGAAATATGTTGGTTAATTTCTCAAATTCCGTGGTTTATGCTTTTTGCAGCAGTCTTTCCTCCTTTAAAAAGAGGGAAGACAGAGGCAGATGCAAATGGAGAAGGAGAAAGTGAAAGTTAGAGAAGATAAGAAAAGGGTACAAGGGGGAGAGTAAATAGGTAAAAACACCAGGTCTTTGTCCAGCACATTGTTTAAAATAGTCTAATTTAGTTATTTTTCCTCTGAATGCATCATGTTATTGAGTCTGAAGGGTCACAAGCCGAAAGGTCACCCATTCCTTCTCTCCAGAGATGCTGCCTATCCCGCTGTTACTCCAGCTTTTTGTGTCTATCTTCGGTTTAAACCAACATCTGCAGTTCTTACTTACACATGTTATTTCAATACATGACACTGTATAAATAAAACATTTATAGATCAACGAAAAATTCAGCCCCTTTACTCACCATCATTTGGCATGGTGAGTATAGGAATCTGTGTGATGGACCCATTTCTGCCCGCAACACGTCCAGCTCGTTCATAGATAGTAGCCAGATCTGTGTACATATAACCAGGAAAACCTCGACGCCCAGGTACTTCTTCTCGAGCTGCTGAAACCTTCAAAATATTTAATGTTTTAGTTTGATGCAATGTTTATTGCTAAGTACAAAAGGGAAATTGGTAAACACTCTACAATAGGGCTCACACGCATTGCAGAGATTCTTTGCAACCAAAAGTAATAATTTATTATACACGCATTGTTTGGTACTAAATCAAGACCGAGGAAATTGGTGTAGAAGTGTGGTTAATTCAAGCCAACACGCTAATTTTGCAGAATAAGGAAGATCAGGTTAACAGAAGTTGCATTCAACCTCAAAATTCTGTCCCAGGATCCCTCCGAAGCTCAATGCAGGGCATCCGTTTTAGCCTTCCGTCTATGCTGCTATATTTGGGAAAATTGAGGGGTCTCTGATGTTATTCCTAAGCAATCCTGTAATTCTTCCCAAAGACAATACAATTCCTGACAATGGACAATACCATTCCAATTTCCTAGTTTCTTTCTGGGGAAAGACATTCATTTCTACTCTGCATGCATAGATCTCCTTGCCAAAATGTTAAAATGATGTCATTCCAAAAATCTTGAAAAAGTCAATACGCTGAGCACTCAGAGGCTGTAAGACATATGCTCTGTTTCAGTAGTAAATCAATATACCAGCAATCTGGTTCCACATTAGACCTTAATTAGTGCCATTACTAAAATGGGAGAGGGGAACTTATATTTTTTGTGTTGCCATATCTCTACTCCCACTACAGAAAATATTCAAAAGTTAGAGTACAAATATCAGCTGGAGATAACTGGTTATATTCACACATATGAATGAGAATTTCTTGGGGTCAAGACCTTTTAAATAAATGAGCACACACCGTGAGCATCACAGTGGCGCAGCGGTAGAGCTGCTGCCTTGTAGTGCTGGAGACCCGGGTTTGATCCTGACTATGGGTGCTCTCCACACAGTTTGTACGTTCTCCCAGTGAACACGAGGGTTTTCCCCGGGTGCTCTAGTTTCCACCCACACTCCAAAGACGTACATGTTTGTAGGTTAATTGGCTTTGATAAAGATTGCAAATTGTCCGTAGTGTGTAGGATAATGGTAGTCTATGGGGATCGCCAATCGGCGCGGTTTCGGTGGGTTGAAGGGCCAGTTTCTATGCTGTATTTCTAAACTAAACTTTAAGCCAACACAAATGCTTTGATGTAAAATAGACAAAGGCTGCTGTAACTCAGCGGATCGAGCAGCATCCCAGGAGAACATGGAGAGGTGACGCTTTGCGACCCTTCTTCAAATCTACTTTGAAGAAGTCATTTTGACTGCTCCTATGCAAAATCTCAAGGTATGCCTGCTTTGAAGAAGCTTCTATGCAACATCATGCAAGGTATTTTCTTGGTGTTGATTGGTTAGTCAATGAGAGTGAAACCTAGTTCAATTCTAGAATAACAAAAGCATGATCAGGACTTTTCTGCATTTCGTTATTCACACTACTCCTAGGTTACTTTTATTGTACATGTGAATTTTGCAGCAGCTTCAGTCCCTCAGCAAAAAAGTGTCTATAGGATTAACCGATAAATGCTTCCAGTCACAACCAACATTTGAAAATTCTTGTTTAATTCAGGATAAACATTAAAAGAAACACATACCTCTCTCAGAGCCTCAGCATAAGAACTCATGTCTGTTAAAATAACCAATACATGCTTTTCACATTGGTAGGCAAGATATTCTGCTGTAGTCAGTGCAAGGCGAGGAGTAATAATGCGTTCAATGCTGTTGAAAAAACAGCTAACCATCAGTGCTAAGATTTGTACTTGCCTCAGAATGTTAACATTTCAGTTTACGTTTTGCACATACAAAATACAATATTGTACTGCAGATTAGATAGTTCAGCGCAAGCATACAGGCTGACATCTTTAGGGTGGACCAATATGTTGGTTAATTCTCTTTAGTCAATTTTAAATGTTTCATTGTACTGAAAATTGACATTATGCTAAAACAATTGTGGGAATTGGCAAAAAGCAGAATGTCAAACTTTAAATGTGTGTCAATAGCAATAGGCGATTCAGCCCATCATGCCTGCTCTGACATTCAATATGGTCATCAGTGATCTTGTATCTCGGCACCACTAATCTACCCTAGCTTTGCCGATCATAAATGTGAACATCCATGTCAGGTTCCCTTATGTGTCTTCCTTACCAAGAAACATAAATTCAGCGTATTTTGTCTGATAGTTGGAAGGTTCCATCCCAGACAATATCCTGGTAAATCTGATTGCCACACTCTCCAGAGAATCAAGTTTTCCTATAGTATAGTAATCAGATCTGTGTACAGTACAGCAGCTGTGGCCTAAACAATGTTTTATAAGATGTTAACATAATCTCCTGGCACTTATTTTCTATGCACTAAGCTAATGGAGGCAAGTATCTCATACAATGACTTAATTCCCTGCTTCAGGATCCTTGGACTAATACAACAAAGTTCCTATTCCTCAAAATGTCCCAGGATCCATCATATCTATCGAAGACAGAAAGACAAGGAATTGCAGATGTTGGAATCTTGAGGGCTGGATTGGGACTCTTCTTCAGACTGCTTACTTTTTTTGCTAGCCTTCTCTCTTATTCTGCCTTCCTTATCACTGACTTAGTCCTCCTTTCCAAGAAACAGGATGGACTACATGACCTAATTAGCACTTATGGTAAATAGTGCCAAAATATGTAATGGACCAACCACACTGAAGCGACAGCCAAGGTGGCACAATAACACCTCTACTTCCTCATGAGACTGAGAACATTTTAACATGTCTCCATGACTCTTATAAATTTCTATAGATGCACAATGAAAGCATAACTGTCAGGTTGCACCATAGCTTGGTTTGGCAACTGCTCTGCCCAAAACCACAAGAAATAGCAAATAGGTGCTTGTGTTGCCCAGTCCAAACACCACTCCCCACCATTTAATCCATCTATATGTCATGCTGCCTCAAAGACACATCCCACCCCGATCATCGCTTCTTTTCCAGGCTCCCGTTGGGAAGAAGATAGAAAAGCATTCATCAGACTCGGGAACAGCTTCTTCACCACGTTTAATAGAATATGGAACGATTCTTCCATAAGGCTGGATATTTCTGAGTAACTCAGTATAACAAAAATGTTGAGATGAGCATAACAGATGAAGCCAAGATAGGGATAATATGATCACCAGTGCCTCAGTTGCTTTTCCTCAATAACATGAAGTATCTACCACCTTAGAAATGTGCTTGCCCACCAACGACAAATGCCAATCTAATTCATACAACATAACCTATGATAACTGCAGCAAGCAAAGAATATAAAGTGCTCTATTAAACTACTTACGTTGGGTCGTTTGCAAGATTCAAAAACAGACAAACATTGTCCATTGATCCATTTTCTTCAAAATCAGACTTAAAGAATCTTGCTGTTTCCATATTAACCTGTGAAATAGAATAGTAAGATTAAATGAGAACTTACCAGTTTGAAGTTTCATCGTTATTTTATGAGGAGTTAAGATGAGGGATTACGTGAAGACCCCGCCTGGCGCATGCTCGGCATACTTCAAAGCAGCGGCGTGAAAAACACAGAACCAATAGCCGGAGTAAGATAGTAATGCTTACATAGACTAGAACTACCAGATGATCATTTATATTATGAGGGTTGGGAGTGGAGGGCACGTAATCCCTCATCGTAACTCCTCATAAAATAACAATCAAACTTCAAACTGGTAAGTTCTCGTTTAATCTTACTATTTTACTTCGGAGTCATGTGAGTGACTACGTGAAGATTTTGAAGCTCTGTGATTTTCATGCCGTAGATCATTCCAAATGACACACTGCTTGAGTTTACACAGTAGTGAGTAAATAATATATATTGCTTGAAATTATGCAATATATATTTTAATAATTTAATAATAATAATAAAAAGAAAAGTAATAACCCCCCTATCACTGGGAAAATTACAACAAATGATATGCAACAAAGCAAACAATTTGAACAGAACCCAACACAGCATGTGCAACCCTGGCACTGTGACAACAGGTTTATCATAAAATCTATAAAAGTTCCTCTTTAGACCATCCTGCGGTCTCCAGAATTTGGTCTAGGGCCATGTCCTGCACCTTTGCCGCGGACATTGATACCGCCCTTGTGGAGTGAGATTTAAACACATCAATGTCTACTCCAGTTAATCCAGAACCTGTTTATCCATCTAGAAATAGTTTGTACTGTCACTTTTTTATGTTTCTTGTGGGTAATGAACATTGGTGTCTCACAATCTCGGAGACTCTTAATTCAATATATATTAAATCAGATGCTTAACCACACACAATGCTTAGTTGACAGAGTATGTCTTAAAGATTACATTGGTTCCAGCCTTTATTGGCTTGCTTTGCTTGCCTAGATCATTGACATAAAACGTCATTTTATCTACAGACAACTGCATACAATGTAACCGCAACATTTGTAATGTTTGTATTCATTGTGCTGATATTAATGTCATCAGCATAACCACTTTAAATATTAACTTCTGAAAAGACAGTGACGTAATTGGAGTCCATTGCCGAAGCAATGTGAGAACTATACTGACATCCCAGATTTCTGTATATCTGGGTTTGGTAGGATTTTATTAAAATTCCTCTCATAAATCGGGATATTAACGGATGAGACCCGATAAATTGACATTCTGAAAATTGTCCTAAATAGGAGGACAAAGCACTCAGAGCTCCATTAATGGTACTATAACTCAGGTGCAACATAGCAAGGAACTCCAATACATCCGATATGTTTGCAGTATGATAAAATATATCTGACTGTATACAAAAGATTTCCCATTCCTTATATGAAACATTTATTGTTTCTTAGTGCTATATCTCCAAGCTGCAGTTATGACATCCATGGTCCTATCCGACATTCCATCAGAACCTGCAGATTAACAATTAATACAGTCATATAATGGATGATTTCTGCTGTTACTGGATGTACCAACAATTACTGCACCTGGGATTTGTCATGAATGTCTGAATCATCATTCTGAGCACCAATGGGAACAATGGCTGTGTAGTAATGGTCCCTAGATAAGGGGCATATCAGATATTAAACTGATAAGAACAGATACTACACTTGATCTTAGCCAAAAGGCCGAGAAGCAATACCAGTTTGGAACCACCAAACGCCTGCGGCGGAGACTTGCTCTATTTTGGTGACACAATCAGGCAAAATGGCGAAAACATAAAAGACTGTACTTCCCCAATATAGCGAGAATGCATCCACCTCTAATGCTCCTGGGTCTGGCTCCCATGAGACACATTTAGACCACTGGAGATTTAATCCAGACACAACAGATCAACATTGGGTACTCATACTGTCTGACAATCTTTTTTAATCTTTTTGAATTTTAACATTCATTCTGTATTGTCATTGAACTTTCGTGATCTGTTGTCTTACCACAATATTGTCTTCTCCCACAGCTGTGGTATTGTCTACTCGTAATTGAACATGTAAGTTCTTTATTGAAGAACAAACAGCTATCAATGCATAAAACGCCCCCAATAACTCCAAATAATTCATACCATGTGTTTGGAGAATTAATCGTCTTGGACAGTCCATCGACCACCACAACTGGTGTCGCTGTCCTTGGCTCCCCATCGGAGAGCACTCCCATCAGTCTGTAATACCACTGAAGACTACTGAACAAGCACATTTTTACTTCTAGTAACTTGTGCAACATTGAGAATTCATCATTGCAATTCAGCTCACCCTTTTTAGATATGCACACTTTTTACGCTTATTCTCTGGTCCTTGCAGACTTTCATCACTTTACTTCTATCACTTTACCAGTAACCGTAGCTACTTCTTGGATGGTTGGATAATGTTTTTTACCAAGACAAGTACAGGCATTTGTAACATCCCCAACCCTAATTGTTGGTAAAGTTACTGACACATCAACTGTATTAATGACAAACCCCAAATAATCAATTGTTTGGGATGCCTGCAACTTACATGTTGTTTGGATGTACAGAACCTTAGCCTTTCAATAGGCTTATGGTTGCTGAACCCAGTTCTTCAGCTGTCTTCCATTTACAATTAACATATCCTCTAGATAAGTCATTACAATGTGATTCTGAGCCCTCATTAACACCAGTGCTGGTTTCAATAATTGTGCGAGCAATCTGAGGGCTGAATTTAACCCATTAGGTAATTCCTTCAGCTGACCCATCCAATTAATTTAAGTACCTGAATAATAAGGCATTTTTTTTAGGTCTAATAATAGCCATATAGAAGCCTTGTGATAACAACTTTGTTACAGTGTTGAAGTGTATTTTTTTTAAATGCCTATACTGAACTATAAATTTAAGTTTGCGAGTCCCAGAACGACTCAGCAACCCCCATACTTGTGTCTGGGATATATTATCTCTACCTGACGAGTTCCTGGTACATTCAAACACCAAGCCGATCAAATTTAATGCAGAATTACAAAACAATTGTAATCTTACAACCAACCAGAGGTTGTTTCCCAGAAATTCCCTGTGTGATGGAATGACGTTTCTATACTTCCGTAAATGAACCAGAAGATCTCCTTCTCTTAATATAGGGGTTCGTATTCAACCTGTTTGTTTTCTCAAAGCAGGATGAGAAGTTTTATAAGGCAAATATCCTTAATTGTTTGGGCAGTTTTTCATCAATCACAAATCTGATTATAGCTTGCCCACATAATCCTGCATTTTTTGGGTATAATGTTAGCCAAATGGCAATTTTCATCATACAATTGGGTTTGAATATGCATTGCAGAGCAACGCAAGCATGTCTTAAAAGTATTGGACATTATCGACCCATGTACGTCTTCCCCAAATGCAGTGATGCCAACTGAATATCAGGTAGAGGACATGCTGGAACACATTTCCTGTCATCGCATCGTTACACTCATGCGTGCCCAATTGCTGAGTTACTGTTGGCACCCTGAGCGAGGCACAATAAACGGGTGTTTTATATATTTTTTACTGTTTCAGTCATAACAGTTTCTTGGAATAGGTGAGAAACCAAATAATGTTTGCCGCCAGGTTCGTCCATAGCCTCACCAGTCCATACTGATATAGCAAAACTTGGTGCTACATCTGGAACACCCGGAGCGTTTCTATTGTGCTCTGGTGTATACACACAAGTAGGGACACCAGCTTCTGGGTCAGTTTCATCCTGCCCTGGTACTCCCGAGTCTTTGATCTAGGAGACTTCATCCAGGCCTAAACAAGGCACTGGTGAATGAGATTCTCATTTTTCATAGGCACCATACTCAGTGTATGGAAACTCCTTTCAGAGCCTGCCTTAGAATCTCATGGGTCTTAAAACCCTTAATTGTTTAGAATTTTGAGCATTTTATCTTGCTCTAAATACTTCATCCAGACCTATGTAAGGCACTGGTGAATGAGATTCTCATTCTTTATAGGCACCATATCAGTGTACGGAAACTCTTTCGGAGCCTGCCTTAGAATCTCATGGGTCTTTAGAACCCTTGACTGATTAGAATTTGGAGCTGTTTTGTATTTTATCTTGCTCCATTCTGCTTGGGATCTCATCGAGACCTAACCAAGGTACTGGAGAATCAGGAATCCCATTTTCATAGCAGTGCGCTGTGAGGAGGACAGGAAGACATACTGATGCTGGGTCAGGGAAAGAGCCCTTGATGGTGGCCTAGTCATTGAAAGTGTGAGCATGGTATGTTAGCTTTCATAGCAAAAGGATTTGAGTACAGGAGCAGGGAGGTTCTACTTCAGTTGTACAGGGTCTTGAGTGTATTGCGTGCAGTTTTGGTCTCCAAATCTGAGGAAGGACATTATTGCCATAGAGGGAGTGCAGAGAAGGTTCACCAGACTGATTCCCAGGACTGTTTTATGAAGAAAGACTGGATAGACTCGGTTTATACTCTCTGGAATTTAGGAGATTAAGAGGGGATTTATAGAAACTTACAAAATTCTTAAGGGGTTTTGCAGGAAGATTGTTCCCGATGTTGGGGAAGTCCAGGACAAGGGGTCACAGCTTAAGGATAAGGGGGAAATCCTTTAAGACCGAGATGAGAAAGACTTTCTTCACACAGAGAGTGGTGAGTCTCTGGAACTCTCTGCCACAGAGGGTAGTTGAGGCCAGTTCATTGGCTATATTTAAGAGTGAGTTGGATGTGGCCCTTGTGGCTAAGGGGATCAGAGGGTATGGAGAGAAGGCAGGTACGGGATACTGAGTTGGATGATCAGCCATGATCATATTGAATGGCGGTGCAGGCTCGAAGGGCTGAATGGCCTACTCCTGCACCTAATTTCTATGTTTCTATGTTTCTATGTTTCACACATTGTTATATACATTTCCATAAAGAAAACTGCATCTGGTAACATATACTCGGCATTTAGCCGCATTTAGCGCAGCCGTTATCTCCAAACCCGATCTAAATAGCAGTAAATAGCGGGAGCCGGCTTTTAAAGCAGCCCTTATCTCCCGATCCGATCTAAATCGGAAACTGCGGTTCCAGGCGTTCTATTCAATTACCGCAGTTTAAAAATACATTCACTCTAGCTGGCTCCGTATTTCGAGCCAGAGTTAAACCCCTGTCTCACTGTGCGAGTTGGCCCACGAGTGACCCATAGTTTTCACTCGTGGTGATCACGTAGCGGGAACGTCGGAACTCGCACGAGCAACTTATCGACTCGTGGCGCTAACGGCAGGTACTCGGGAAACTTGTTAACTCGTGAAAAAAATCAAACATGTTTGATTTTTTCCACGAGTCAAATTAACTGTTCAAGTTAAAAATGGAAACATTTAAACTCGTTGTAATAACGTAGTGGCCCCGTGCGTTTATCTTAGTGTCTCGTGAGTCTACCGTGGGAACTTTAATAATCTGTTCTTTTGCTCGAGTAAAGACTGAACCAAAGATAGACACAAAATGCTGGAGTAACTCAGCAGACCAGGCAGCATCTCTGGAGAGAAGGAATAGAGTCGAGACCCTTCTTCAGACTTACCCAAAATGCCACCCATTCCTTCGCTCCAGAGATGCAGCCTGTCCCGCCGAGTTACTCCAGCATTTTGTGTCTATCTTCGGCCTTTCTGCCACTTGTCCTTTATTACTGAGGTGCCTGCCCCGTGGCTTCACTCTGTCTCAATGAACGGCTTAAAGACCTGCCGAAGGGGCAAGTCTGGGGTGGTGGGTGGGATGTGTCCACGTGTGATGCTCCATCCACCCCCCCGGGGCCGAGAGTGTGGGATTGGGAAGGAACTGCAGATGCTGGTTCACACCGGAGATAGACACACACAATGCTGGAGTAACTCCGAGGGACAGGCAGCATCTCTGGAGCGAAGGAATGGGTGGCATTTCGGGTAAGTCTGAAGAAGGGTCTCGACTCTATTCCTTCTCTCCAGAGATGCTGCCTGGTCCGCTGAGTTGTGTGTGTGTGTCTCTCTCCCTCTCTGTCTATCTGTTTGTATCTGTGTGTGTGTCTGATGTCGGGTCCCGGTGGCCGCTCAAAGTAACCCGAGCTGCTTCATTCCTCTGAAGTGGTGGCCAGCTGCTCTCTGTGTGTATATCTCTCTCTATGTGTGTGTGTGTGTGTCTCTCTCTCTCCCTCTCTGTCTATCTGTGTGTATCTGTGTGTGTGTGTGTGTGTGTGTGTGTGTGTGTACTGTCGGGTCCCGGTGGCCGCTCAAAGTCACCCGAGCTGCTTCATTCCTCTGAAGTGGTGGCCAGCTGCTGTCTGTGTGTATCTCTGTGTGTGTGTGTGTGTGTGTGTGTGTGTGTGTGTGTGTGTGTGTGTGTGTGTGTGTGTGTGTGTGTGTGTGTGTTCTCTCTCTCTCCCTCTCTGTCTATCTGTGTGTATCTGTGTGTGTGTGTGTGTGTGTGTGTGTGTGTGTGTGTGTGTGTACTGTCGGGTCCCGGCGGCCGCTCAGTCACCCGAGCTGCTTCATTCCTCTGAAGTGGTGGCCAGCTGCTGTCTGTGTGTATCTCTCTGTGTGTGTGTGTGTGTGTGTGTGTGTGTGTGTGTGTGTGTGTGTGTGTGTGTGTGTGTGTGTGTGTGTGTGTGTGTGTGTGTGTGTGTGTGTGTCTCTCTCTCTCTCCCTCTCTGTCTATCTGTGTGTATCTGTGTGTATCTGTGTGTGTGTGTGTGTGTGTGTGTGTGTGTGTGTGTGTACTGTCGGGTCCCTGCGGCCGCTCAGTCACCCGAGCTGCTTCATTCCTCTGAAGTGGTGGCCAGCTGCTGTCTGTGTGTATCTCTCTGTGTGTGTGTGTGTGTGTGTGTGTGTGTGTGTGTGTGTGTGTGTGTGTGTGTGTGTGTGTGTGTGTGTGTGTGTGTGTGTGTGTGTGTCTCTATCTCTCTCCCTCTCTGTCTATCTGTGTGTGTGTGTGTGTGTGTGTGTGTGTGTGTGTGTGTGTGTGTGTGTGTGTGTGTGTGTGTGTGTGTGTGTGCTGTCGGGTCCCTGCGGCCGCTCAGTCACCCGAGCTGCTTCATTCCTCTGAAGTGGTGGCCAGCTGCTGTCTGTGTGTATCTCTCTCTCTGTGTGTGTGTGTGTGTGTGTGTGTGTGTGTGTGTGTGTGTGTGTGTGTGTGTGTGTGTGTGTGTGTGTGTGTGTGTGTGTGTGTGTGTGTGTGTGTGTGTGTGTGTGTGTCTGCTGTCGGGTCCCGGCGGACGCTCAATGTCAGTCACCCGGGCTGCTTCCTTTTTTAAAATTATTTAAAATAGAGATCCATTGAAAAAAAGTATTTAAAAACATAAAAGAACAAGAAATGCTTGGTTACTGGAGGATGCGCATTTTCCCATTGTAGGTCATATCAATAGATGCGCCGCGCTGAAATAACTCAAAACCACAGGATGGAGATGTATTTTAACATTGTTGCTTTATTAAAACATACCTTCATTCACGGTTGGCTCAAGAGTAACGGGAGAGGAACTTGCTAACTCGGGAGAGGAACTAGGAACATCGCAGCAATGACATACCCGTGGGAACTCGTATTACACACTTGATCATAAACTTGCAGTCTCGTGCACAGCCACGAGTCTGTCACTCGGGGTACCTCGTGGGTCAACTCGCACAGTGAGACAGGGCCATTAGAGTTTTTTTTTAATTTTCAAAATACATCAGCACTCTAGCTGGCTCTGCAGACTTAGAGTTTAAACCCACTAGCAAGAAAGTTCAACAGCGACTTACCTGCAGGTTAAACTTACGATGGTGGGAGCTGCGCTCTCCACCCTGTCGGAGCTTCACATGCGTCGACGTAATGCCGAGCATGCGCCATGCGGGGTCTTCACGTAGTTACTCACGTGACTCCGAAGTAAAATACATGCTCAAAATTGAATTTACCATATTTGGCTACTTTATTAGTCCAAAAGATCTGACATGCAGTTTCAAAACTATCTCTAAAGGCAATATGTAGAAAAACGATAAAGGATGTGAGAGCACCAAAGGAAGATAGAGGTACAGACCAAGATTATGGTGAAATTGCCCAACCAGCTCACGTAATATTGCTCTCTCTTTTCAGATGAAAGTCAGTGCTAGTTAGGTTTCCAGGATTTACAACAATGAAAACTAAATCTCTTTCCTCACATGAGAATCTATTGACCTACAGTGCACAGGAAATTGTGTGGCAACTGCAACAACAGCATTGGAACTGCACCAACAGCAATGGAGTTGATTGTGCCACTGATCTCACTCCAATTAATAGCAAACGATTAATTGGCACACCAGTTAACAATATTTATACAGCTATTTCAAATTCACTTACACCCATAGCTGCAAACACAATTGCGAAATTCACTGAACTGTAGTCCATAACATCTTTGGATTTTTGAACTAGACCAGCTTGACGGCAGATCTGGGCAGCAATCTGAAAAACAATTCAAATGTGTCAACCAATGTGTGTACTATAAATAACATACATATTCAGAAATACAAAACCCCTGACCATGCAGATTGTTTAAGAAAGAACTGCAGATGCTGCTAAAATAGAAGGTAGACAAAAATGCTGGAGAAACTCAGCGGGTGAGGCAGCATCTATGGAGGGAAGCAATAGGCAACGTTTGGGTCGAGACCCTTCTTCAGACTGATGTCGATGGAGACGGGGGGACGGGAAAAAGAAGAGGCAGAGACAGTAGGCTTGTGGAAGAGCTGGGAAGGGGAGGGGGAAGGAGGGAGAAAGTAAGGACTATCTGAAATTGGAGAAGTCAATGTTCATACCGCTGGGGTGTAAACTACCCAAGCGAAATATGAGATGCTGTTCCTCCAATTTGCACTGGGCCTCACTCTGGCAATGGAGGAGGCCCAAGACAGAGAGGTCAGATTGGGAATGGGAAGGGGAGTTGAAGTACTGAGCCACCGGGAGATCGGGTTGGTTATTGCAAACTGAGCAGTGTTGGGCGAAGCGATCGCCAAGCCTGCGCTTGGTCTCACCGATGTAGAGAAGTTGATACCTGGAACAGCGGATGCAGTAGATGAGGTTGGAGTAGGTGCAGGTTAGTTTCTAATAGTTTTCTTTTGGCTCTATTCAAATAAAATAACTTTCTTTCAAACCTTCCCTCAGACACTTGTGGCCCACGTTACTTTAGATTTTCTCATGGCTAAGATTTCCAATTGGCACATCAGGATTGTGCGGATTCTCAAAGCAATCTCATTAATCTCATTCCCCCACAATTCCCTGTAAGCTATTCTCTCTCACATGTTCATCAATTCTACCCAGATCCTCCAACCACCCACTTTACATCAGAAGTAATTTGCAAAAGATTCAGTTTGGATTATTGTCATATGCAATGAAATTCTTTCTTCACGTGAAGCTCAAAGAGTAAACATACTTGATGATAGATACAACAAACAATGCAATGATCAATGCAAAGAAGCAGAATGATGCAACGATTGTAGAACAATTTAAAATAGTCTATATAAAAACTAAAGTGCGATAATGGAATAACCAAATGAGAAAGAGTTAAGAATAACTGTACGATGCAGCGCCACGTGGACGAGGGTGTGAAAGAGATGGCTTTATCTTCTTCCAGAACGTAGGAGAGAGAAAATGGAACAGGGTGGCAGGCGTCATATACAAGACTCTCAGCCCTCCCTTTGCAAAACACTGAAGATGGACCAGATGGAAGGAAGTGACAAGCCTGTGATGCACTTAGAAGCGTTCACCAATCTGCTGATTCAGGTGATCGAGACAAGTGCAGTTGCCATACCAGGCTGAGATGCATCCTATCATGGACAAAATTAAAGTTCAAATTGGCACTCTACTTGTCCACAGTTCAGGATCTATGGGAGTAGAGTAGGGGACTGTGTTCAAAACCTTTGGGAGCAACAGTGTTGAGGGGCAGGGTGAAAGAAGTGTTATGATCAATTCTAACTGTCTGAGGTCTTCAAGTCAGAAATCCCAGAACCTATTTGCAGATGAAAGCCCAAAGGTTATGGTTCAATAGGAGTTTATTTGGTAAAGGCTGAACTATGATCAATGAGTAGCAACTTAATTATCTATTCATATTGTCAAGCTGATCGTGGTGCCCTCTGTAGATCTACTTTTCTTCTACACAAATTTAAAGGGGTCTAGATTCTCCGGAAGACTGGTGTAGATGTGGATCATTGCCAACCTTTCAAAGCACTTCATATGGTCAATGTTGAGCAACTGGCAGTAGTCATTGAGACAGGTCACTTTACTGTCCTGGGCCTTGCACATATATGTAATCATGAATAAGGCATAGCAGCGCTTCTACTTTCTTAGAAGTAGAACTGAATTTATGCAGCCATCAGAAGACATCCTCATTTCTGACCTGATGATGGAAATGAGGTCATAGGTGAAACAGCTGAAGAGTTGGGATTAGGATGCTTTCCTGATAAATTCTGACAGTAATGACCTGAAGCTGGATGATTGACCTCAACCATTTACAAATGCAAACTGAGTGACCAACTGAGTAAAGAAGTGTTTTCCCTTTAATGTTCAGGTTTACTTAATTTACCAAGTATTAAAGCAATTTCATCCCAACAAAATATTTAGTGTCAACCAAACCAACTAAAGGTTTTTTTTTTTACAAACCTCATTATGTGGTAAACCTGCTGCTGAAAATATAGGTATTTTTTGTCCTCTAGCAATACTGTTCATGCCATCGATTGCAGAGATTCCTGTCTGGATCATTTCTTCTGGGTATATACGGCACTGTGGATTTATAGGCTGACCTAAACAAAATAGTAGATGTCATCATAGAGCAATGTCAAAAATAACAATATCCCATGTTGAAACCAAAAATTGTATTTATGTACCGTTTAACACAGTAAATCACTTCAAAGCTCTTTGCAGGAACAACTTTGTATGCTTGCCAAGGATACCAAGTATACCAAGCGGTAGGTCAAGACAGCGAGTATAAGTGCCAGGATGTCATGCTGCAGTTGTACAAAATGATGGTTAAATTGCAATTAGAGTATTATGTACAGTTTTGGTCACCATACTACAGGAAGGTTATGGTCGCTAGAGAGTGTAGAAAAGATTCACAAGGATGTTGCCTGGAATGGAGAGAAGTAGTTATAAGGAGAAATTGGATAGGTTGGATTCATTCACACAGAAATGTAGAAGGCTGAGGGTTGATCTTAAGAGAGACTTCCAAAATTATGAAGGGCATAAATGAGATAGTCACTAGACAAATGGGAATTGTGTAGATAGACACATGCATGTTTCTGTGCTGTACTTTACTATGATTCTATGAATATCAAAGTAAATGCAACGGAATCACAAAATATGACAACTGAGCAGACAAAGTGGTATACACGCCCCAGTCAGCATCAATGGTGTCAAAGTGGAGATGGTCAAGAGCTTCAACTTTCTAGGTGTAAATATTACCAACAATTTGTTCTAGACCAAACACATTGAAGCTACAGTCAAGAAAGCACACCAACGCCTCTACTGTGGTTATTCAATTGGAAAACAAGCACATTACTTTTGGAGTAATTGCCTCCAAGTAACCATTAAAATTATTGCTGATGGAGATCTCAAAATTCCATTACCTGCTATTCCATTATCGACACTTAACATTTCCTAAATGGTAATTCAGCATAGAATGGTGATTTTAAAAAGTGTCTATAATAATAAATAACCTGACAATTTTTAGGGAACCTATGGAATTTCTATGATGATATGCATAAGTTGTTGAAATGGTTCCAAATGGAATGCTGATGCTTCAGTTTAAGTCAATGGTAAAAAGATAACTTCTTGGCAAAAGCCAAAGTTCTGAAGGAAAAGATAGAAACCTTGATTATAACACTGGCACCCCAAGTTGTATGTTCAGAAAATGAATGTAATTTAAGGTCGCTTGGTGAGCTACTGAGGTAGCTACAGAACAAGCTAAACAAATGTTAAAAATTGGCAGGGGGAATACAATGCAGATTGTTATAAGGAGCTCTCTGGTGGTAGAATAAATGAACAGCATACATGAGCCATAATTATATTGCTGCAAAATGTTTATGTTTTACTAGGTTCAGCATCGCATGGAAACTCATTAGGAATATATTTTGTTGATTGATCTAAAGTAATTGAATTAACAGTTGGTTGAAGCAGACAACATTGAAATGAGATAATATAATAACATGGAACTGCAAATGCTGGTTTATACAAAAGATAGACACAATATGCTAGACTAACCCAGTGGGTCAGGCTGCATCTCTGGAGAAAATTGATATGTGTTGTTTATGGGATGGGACTCTTCCTCAAGCTGATTGTAGTGGGGGAGAGAAAGAGAGAGAAACTGCAAATGAGAGAAAAAACAACTCAGGAGTAGCAACAGATGACCACAGGAATGGAGGTTCCGTGATAAGTCGATTGTTGGCTAAAGACTGTATCCTTCTTAGGATCGCACTTTGTTGCGAACTGTGGAACAGGTTAAACAGCTTTTAATGTAGGGAGGTGGAGAAAGGTGTATGTAGATTACCTAAAATTTGTGTTGTCTGAACCCCACAGATCAACTGAAATGTTTATAATATAGATAAAAACAAAAAATAATGTATTTATTTTTGGGGGTTTTCTTTACAATGGTATCTTAAATGACAGTGGCAGGAAAAGGCCTCAGCAGACGATCAAGTAACATCTGGGATTGGGAAACAATCCAGTCTTCAAGACAATTTTTTACCTCCGCTCATTGCCTCTCACCAGCTGAGATCAGGACTTGATTACACACAATCCATTGCAATGATTTTAACTTTTATCTTTACTTTCATTGTGGACAATGCCACACCTATGCAGGGTTATATTTATGTCATAATGATCAGAATATTAAATATGAAAAAATGACAAAATGCTGGAGTAACTCAGCATGTCAGACAGTACCTCCAAAGGATGAGAAAAGACGTCATTTTGGGTTTGTATTCTTCTTCAGATCTGCAGATTCCAACATGAAATCCCACCTATTCACATCCCTCTGAGATGCTGCCTGACCTGCTCTTTACTTGGCGCCATTTTTTGTAAACCAGCATCTGAAACACCTTCTTGTGTCTGCATTAAGAGTTAGATAGAGCTCTCAGGAATAGCGGAGTTAAGGGATATGGAGAGAAGGCAGGATCGGGGTACTGATTGTGGATCATCAGCCATGATCACATTGAATGGCGATGCTGGCCCAAAGGGCCTACTCCTGCACCTATTGTCTATTAACAGATGAATTTTCTCTTGAACAAAATTCATTTTTTATAATTAGCTCTCAGCTTACCCATAATATCCAGAAAATCTTCAGCCAATACTGTAGGCCCTCTGTCAATAGGTTTACCTGATCCATTGAATACTCTGCCTGTAATGGAACGCAAATACGTAAGACATCGAAACAGTAGGTCAATCAGTCTTTGTGCCTGCTCAGTTAATCAATATGTTGATCGCTGATCTCCCACCTCAATGAACTTTACTAACTAACCGCAAAGATGTAATAGGAATCTGAGGGAGATACTATAACATTTAAAATACATTTGGACAGAATAATGGATAGGAAAAGGTTCAGAGGGTTATGGACCAGCGCAGGCAAGCAGGACTAGTGTAGATGAGTAATCTTGGTCGGCATGGGCAAGTTGGGCCGACGAGGCTATTTTTGTGCTGTATATCCCTTTTTACCCTTATTATTTAAAAATGTGCAACTTGGATATACCGAGTGACCAAGACCAAAATTTGTTAAAAAGACAATTTTAAACATTGGCTGTCCTCTGGGTTAAAAAATGTCTTAGCATTCTTGAATGACCAACTTATTTTGAGACAGTCACCTTAGTTCTAGCTAATCCACCAGAAGATATTAGTAGTCTACAAATTTTCTAAAAAAAGTTGTTGGCCAAATCATGTCATGATGATTCAGCATATAGGAAATAAATTGAATGCCTGGTTGAGTGATGACAAAACAACAGCCTATTACTCAATGTCAACAAAACCAAGCAATTAATAGTTAACTTGAAAAAGAGCGAGCCAGGAGACAATGTACCAGCTTTCATTGGTGGGGTGGAGGATAAGAAAGTTAACTAGCAGCTTCAAATTCCGGGTGTTAAAGTCTCAGATGCCCTCTTGGCCAGTATGTAACGTGGTAAACTTAAAGATCTCTTTTACATAAACAAGCTTAAATTTACTGATATTAGGTATAGTTTCATTGGTTATTTTGTACAACAAATGCTCTAATGTCAGATTGCAGCCTAGCTTTACATTTAACTAAATCCCCAGTATGAGTCTTGGTAAAAAGCAATTCTGCTTCTCAATGCAATTAGTGCAAATAAAGTTGCAAACTTCACTGTTTAAATATACTCTCAGTCTGTAATGGCATGGATTTAGTTATTTTGTTCAAAACTCCTTCAGGAAAAGTACCAAATTTAAACCAAATACTTTGATGTATACCAAACTAGATATATGGCAGTAAATGGGCCAGTAATAACTACTGTTAGGGCATTGATTTTGAAGTGCACAACTTCCCCAACGCACTATTCCCCTACCCATAGTCCCCACGGGGAGGGGGAGGCAGAGAGGGAGGGGGAGGCAGAGTGGGAGGGGGAGGCAGAGAGGGAGGGGGAGGCAGAGAGGGAGGGGGAGGCAGAGAGGGAGGGGGAGGCAGAGAGGGAGGGGGAGGCAGAGAGGGAGGGGGAGGCAGAGAGGGAGGGGGAGCCAGAGAGGGAGGGGGAGGCAGAGAGGGAGGGGGAGGCAGAGAGGGAGGGGAGGCAGAGAGGGAGGGGGAGGCAGAGAGGGAGGGGGAGGCAGAGAGGGAGGGGGAGGGAGGGGGAGGCAGAGAGGGAGGGGGAGGCAGAGAGGGAGTGGGGTAGAGTATTGAGGGGGGGGGACGTCGTCACAGGCAGGGCCCCGAGTACGGGGGAAGTGATCGGAGGGGGGTGGTGATGTCACTCGCAACGAGAGCAAGAAGACAGCGGGTTTGTTACAATGTTTTTTCAGATATTTGCCTATTTTCATTAATAACTCGAGAAATAAAGCATGAGTTTTTCAGATAAGGCGAATTTGGACTTCACGGTAAAAACGACCGGAACATGTTAAAATATTACCGCTAGCGCCTCATTTTTTTGAGATGACATTATTATACACAAACAAATAATCACACACACACACACACACATCCAAGATGAGGCTTTTAATAGTTATATGATACTTCATTAATGAACATATGAAGTCATCGTTAATGCACATTTTCACTGTTCATAAAATTACTTAAAGTGAAAGCCAAGACCCCATCTAAAAGGAAACCGCAATCATAAGGCTGCAGAAAGACCACTCATCCAGTCCACGTTTCCACTTTTCTCCAAATTATCATTTATTTCAATCCTGCTTACTCACTTTAAGTATCTGTACACTTTCAATAATTGCTAAAGCAAAAATTCTATATCATAATAATAATCTCCCTATTTTTGTCATCTTGCTGAGAAATTGATGCTACAGGCAAAAACATAAGAGCCCACTGACATAGCAATGGCAACCTCCAAGGTGAGCAATTATAAACTAATGTACTTAAATATTGAGGAGCTTAATCAAAATGATTAATCATGATATAACTTTTTTTTTTGCTTGGAATATGTAAATAAACACTTTACAAACTCTTAAAGTGTGCAACATCTTTTAATGATAGCACAGGGTATTACATACATCTTCAAGCACTAGCTACATTCTTCTACTGCTGCCCCCAGGAAGGGGAAGGCGTTATGATTGATGTTAACTAGGCGGGGTTAATGGGAGTGAGGTAACTATATTATTGGTTGCATATAAACCATCTACATCCTTCCCCTTAGAAAATCAAAAAACAGATTGTTGTCACGACAACAGAATTAAACAGCAAAATTAAACAAAATCGCCGTAGCGAACAGGTGGTTTGCTGATCCGGCCCGAGCGGGTACGGATGTCTCCCCCTTCCCCCGAAGGAGCAGAAGAAACAGGAAGACGCGAGGCAGCTGGGGAACCAGGGAAGGGCATTGGGGTGGGAGAAACAGGAGAGGGAGAACCGCGACCGGCAACAGGGGACCCGCGCAGAGGGGAACCAGGCGCTCGAGATGGGGACCGAGGCATGCAGGGAACACCAGCCGGGACGGCAGCCGGTAGGAGAGTGGTGGGGCATAGGGCCCCGGGGGCTGCAGCTTTGGCTCATTAACCGCAAGCAGGTGTTGTCGGCTTCTTCGGTAGATGGTACCCTCATAGTCGACCAGATACGAATGAGGTGAGTCGGCCACCCCAACCACGGTGGCCAGACGGGAGTGACCACTGTCGGTCTGCAACCGAACAACCTGTCCAGGCAACAGAGGATCGAGTGGTCTGCACGACCGATCGTGGGAACGCCGCTGACTGTCATGTTTCTCTTGAATTCGCCTCTGCATGGAGGCGGGCTCCAGCACCCGAGGTTTCAGCTGGCGCTGGGCAATCGGGATGGTAGATCTGGTAGTTCTGGACATCAGACGCTGAGCAGGTGACCCCATGGCCGGATCCCTGGAAACATTCCTGAGGTTCAGGAGATCCAAATACAAATCAGAGTTGGATAGTCGCGCCTGTTCCATCAGAAGCTTGGCGCTGCGGACGGCCCGTTCTGCAAGGCCGTTGCTCTGTGGGTACTCTGGGCTGCTGGTGAAATGCACGAAGTTCCACTTGTCGGCAAAACTTTTGAATTCTCGGCTTGTAAACTGCTTGCCGTTGTCAGTCTGCAGCCTGACAGGGGTCCCAAAAGTGGAGAAGTGTTTCCGCAGCTTTCGGATCACCATCTCCGACGTGAGGGATGTCAGCAAATCCACTTCGAACCAGTTGGAGTACGAGTCGACCAGGACAAGGTAGTGGTTACCACGCCACTCGAATATGTCGGCAGCCAGCGAGGACCAGGCCAAGGCAGGAGCGGGCTGTTGCAGCAGGGGCTGTCGCTGCTGGTGCGGAGCAAGACTGTTGCACGTGGAGCAGGCAGAAACTCGGTCTCGGATATATTTGGCCATTCCAGGCCAGTAGAATTGGCTCTGAGCGTGGGCGAGTGTTGCATTGACCCCAGGGTGTCCGCTATGGGCTGCACAAAAGTAAAAGTCAAACAGGGAGGACGGGACTACAACTTTATGTCCCTTGACGATAACGCCATCCTGGAGCACCAGTTCGTCGCGGACCAGGAAGAAAGGCTGTGTTTCAGACGGCGCGGCGGAGCGCTTTGTTGGCCACCCTGCTTTAATCACAGAGGTAAGCCGCTGCAAAACCGGATCGGCAGCGGTGTGCTCGGCCAAAACCTGTAGCTGCTTGGTGGGAATAAAGTTAACGCCCAGTACGAGCAAGTCCTCTGTGTCGTAGGGGTGGCGAGCGCAGGAGGTCCGCGGGGCGCGCGATAGGGTGTCCGCAATGTGCATCTCGGTGCCCTTCTTGTAGATTATATCAAAGTCGAAACGCTGGAGCTGCAGCATCATACGCTGCAGCCTGGCAGGGGCAGCGTGAATCGGCTTGTTAAGGATTGTCACCAGTGGCTGGTGGTCGGTTTCGACCGTAAATCTGCTGCCGAACAGGAAGTCTCTGAACTTGGAGCAGGCGAACACCACCGCGAGCAGCTCTTTCTCGATCTGAGCGTACCGCTGCTCGGTGTCCCGTCATGGTGCGGGAGGCATAGGAGACAGGATGTAACGATCCATCGACAGACTGAAGGCAAGCCGCACCCAGATCGCACTTGGAAGCGTCACAGGTGACGGTGATGGGGCGACCCACGTCGAAGAACCGCAACGTCGGAGTGCTAATCAGTTTCGACTTGAGGCAGTCAAAGGCCTGCTGGTGATGTGGGAGCCAGACCCCAGGCGACATCCTTTTTTGTCAGCTGCCGCAGGGGAGCACTCAGCTCACTGAGGTTTGGTACAAACTTTCCAAGGTAGTTCACCATGCCCAAGAATCGTTGCAGACCTGGCACGTCAGTGGGGGCTGCCATCTCGGAGATGGCAGCTGCCTTCAAGGGGTCTGGTTTTAGTCCGTTAGAGGTGAAAACATGTCCAACATACGTGACCTCTGAGACACGAAACCGGCACTTCTTGGGGTTCAGCTTCAGGTTCGCCTTCCGTGCCCGATCCAGGACGCGGCGGAGGTTCAGGTCGTGCTCGGCAATGTCCTTCCCATAAACCAGGATATCATCCACGATGATGGCACATGGCAGGTCCGAGAATATCTGCTCCATCGTTCGCTGGAACACCTCGCTAGCAGAATTGATGCCGAATGGCATTCGCAGGAACTTGAATCTGCCGAACGGTGTGGCGAAGGTCGTCAGGTCAGAAGACGCTTTGTCCAACGGGATCTGCCAAAACGAGTTCTTAGCGTCTAGGACCGAAAAGACGGTGGCTTGTCCGACCTTAGCCGCCACACCCTCAACAGACCGCATGGGGTAGTGTGGTCGCCTGATGGCAAGGTTTAAGTCCTTCGCGTTGATACACACACGTATTTCGTTCTTGTCTTTCTTAATCGGGGCAACCATGGTGGAGACCCAATCGGTGGGCTCGCTAACTGCTTCTAGCACCCCCTTTTCGACCATCTCGTTGAGCATCGCCTCGACCCTGTCTTTCATGGCGTGAGACACCCTGTGAGGTGCGCGGACCACGGGTTGTATATCTGGGTCAATGGAAATATGGTATGTCAGTGGTAACTTCCCCAGGTCATCGTCGAACAGGTCCTGGTATTCTGCAACCGGGTTAAACGACAGTTGCACTTTGTGGACCGTGCGGTCGAAGGACACCAGGCCAAGATCCTGGCACGCACGGTTGCCCAACAGGGTTACACAGTCAGAGTTCAAAACATAGAAAACCAGGTTTCTCGTGGCCTTTTGCAGCACGCAAGTTAAAGTGGCCCTCCCCGCAGGCCTTAGAATTTCTCCACCATAGGCATGCAGGGTAGCATCGTCAGCAACCAGGGGCTCATTATTCCTTATCTTGTTGAAAAGATTCATGGACAAAACGTTGACCTTCGCACCTGTGTCTAACTTTGCAAGGAAGGTTACATCATTGACAGTCACAGATACGGAGGGATCAGGGCGGTGGGCGGGTGTCTGTAGGAGGGTAAACACATGCGAGTCCTCGGTGGATTAATTGGATCTGCATCATAGGATTCAGCTAAGTTGGGCTGTGAGTCGTAACGGATATCAGATTGTCTCAGCATGTTTAGACTGGGTCTTGAGGTTTGTGCCTGTCTCCCACGGGAACGGAATAAACGACAGGAGGCAGAGATAAATGATTTAGCTTTTTACAGAAGTTACAGGCCTTGCCAAAAGGCGGGACACGTCGACAGTCTGTGGTGCATGTAGTTACAGTTTGGGCACCTTTTTTTGGGGCACTTCACCAGGACCAGGGTTGGCAACGCGGGCAGAAAAACATTGTTTCCCATCCGAGGCTGTGGGCTCCTAAACCCAGCCAGGTTGACAGATTTATTGCCCGAGTCCCGGTAGTCATCTGGCAAAACAACGACCTCAGACAATCTGCAGGCATGCATGGCTTTTTCCAACGTTAGATCCGGATCCCTCAAAAGCTCACATCGCAGCTTCTGGTCACGCATGCCAGTTACTAAAATGTCTCTAGTGAGCTGGTCTGTCATGTCACCAAAGCGGCACCGCTGGGCGAGATGACGCAAATCAGCAATAAAACATTCAACAGGTTCATCCGGCAACTGTCTCCTTGTAAAAAACCGTGCCCTCTCTAGAATGCGGTTCGAGGGCAGGTCACAAATCTCCCTGAACTTACGTAGCAGGCAAGCGGGGTCGCTGGCAGACTCTGCAGGAGTAATCACCTCGTCGTTGTCGCCCAGGACCGCTGGAGCGTAGGTGAAAGTTCTGGCTCTCTTCATGGCAAATCAGGTCCGGCAAGGTTTGAGTAGGAGGGAAGCTTTAAGGGAGTCAGGATCAGCGCGGGTGTGCACATTGACAAAGTGTGTGAAATCAAATTCAAACGTGGCCCAGCGCTCAGAGATGTCAGCATCAAAGACAAGCTGCGCGGGCTTTCTGCAAGAGGACGCCATGGCCAGAGAGATTAAGCACAAAAAGCAATCACAAATCAAAAAAAAGAAATAAAACCCGACAGACAGGAGACGCAAGTGTCTTCCAGCTTTGACACCATGTAAATAAACACTTTACAAACTCTTAAAGTGTGCAACATCTTTTAATGATAGCACAGGGTATTACATACATCTTCAAGCACTAGCTACATTCTTCTACTGCTGCCCCCAGGAAGGGGAAGGCGTTATGATTGATGTTAACTAGGCGGGGTTAATGGGAGTGAGGTAACTATATTATTGGTTGCATATAAACCATCTACAGAATATTTTGTGAGAACTCATCATAAGAGAGTTACAAGCTTTTCCAGATTGAAGCTCTTTCCAATGTTATTCTCTTCCAATGTTTTTACAATGCTAAGAAACAATTATCAAAGCCAAGCCAAAGGTCACATGCCCTGCACATTTTCCTTTCAGTTTGCAAAAACCATACATTTCCAATTTCAATCAATATTTGTGGGGAAATTTACAGAATCCTACATGTGTGCTTTCACATTTTAAAGATCTTACAAAAGGTTCAGATTATTGATGGAATATTAAGACATAAGTAAATTGAATGTGTTAGAGACAAACTGCTCATAACTAGAATCTATCTTTAGTCCAACATTTTTCATTAAAAAGTGGGAAGATTTAAAATTTTCAAACCAATGTGTTATACTCTTAGAAAAAGTTCAATTCTAAAAGCATACTATAAATTATTACTATAATAGACAATTTTATAAGGCTTACTATAGAAAATAAAATATACCTACCAAGCATATCTTCAGATACAGGTGTGCGAAGTATGTCACCTGTAAACTCGCAGGCTGTTTTCTTTGCATCAATACCTGATGTTCCTTCAAAAACCTGTGGCAGGATGAGAAAAAAAACATTCAAATACATCCAAAATACCACAATTCTTTGATTTCTATCATCAGTATGTTATCAATGGAGATTACATAAAGTAGGCCCAAATTCACGAGAATGTACAATAATTATTTAATGATTATTTTTTTGGAACACATTTTAATGGGTTGCAAGTTCTTCTCAAAAATAGATTCACCATATTCAAGGGAGAAAACGATCAATCAGAGCCTTCTCCTGGAATAGCAAATGAAGTAAAATAAACTTGATAAATGTTGTTATCTATCTATTCATAACTAATACTCTGATCTTGTGCTCTTCCAGTTTGCATTTTTTTGTGGTTTTTCTATTTGCTCAAAAACGGAGCACGATAGCACTACAATTGTTCGCCACCGTACTCACCATTCTTCTGTGCCGCAAGTCCCACAAGTTTTGGTTCGATTGATGGTATATTTTAAAATTTATTAAGGTTTAAAAATCTCAAAAACCGCGAATGCGCAGATTGGCCACTTACCGTCAGTCAGTGATTCGGTGGGGTTTCAGTGGAGGCCCTGGTCCCGTCTCCCTCATTCACCCCTCTCCCCCCCCCCCCACCCTCTGCAGTAATGGCGGTCCCGTCTCCCCATCCCCCCGGGTGAATGGCTGCGGCCGTCCGTCTCCTCCGCCGCTGCGGTAACTCACCCTTACGGCCCTCTCGGAGATCTTCTCCGCCAGCTCGTCGAAACTCGTAGTGCCCACTGTGACGAACATCGACTCCATTCCCCCCCCCCCCCCCCACCGCGGCCAGGTGGCAGATAGGCGGGTGGGCAGGGCTGGGCCAAGCGACAGCAGCAGGCAGGCAGGCCGAGCGGCAGCAGTGGGTGGTCGGGCAGGACTGAGATGGGCCGAGCGGCGGCTGAGCCAGACTGGGAAGAGGGAGGGAGAGAGAGTCGGGTTGCAGGGTGGCTGAGCAGTTTGCGCTGAGTTTGAGTAACACACACACACACACACAGGATGCAAACTGGTCCAATCGTCAGGTCAATGGGATCTAAACCACAGCTAACAATGAATGACCCATGGAGTAAGGAACTGCACGGATGCTGGGAGGGGGGGGGGGGGGGGAGAGGGAGGGAGGGAGGAAGGGAGGGAGGGGAGGGGGGAGGGGAGGAGGGAGGGGGAGGAGAAGGGAGGGGAGGTGGGGGAGAAGTGGGGGAGGAGGGGGAGGAGTGGGGGGAAGGAGGGGGGAGAGGAGGAGGGGGGGAGGAGGGGGGAGGAGGAGGGGGAGGAGGAGGAGGGGGGAGGAGGAGGGGGGGGGAGGAGGAGGGGGGAGGAGGAGGGGGGGAGGAGGAGGGGGGAGGAGGAGGGGGGGGAGGAGGAGGGGGGGGGGGGAGGAGGTGGGGAGGAGGCGGGGGAGGAGGAGGGGGGAGGGAGGGGGGAGGAGGTGCGGGGAGGTGGAGGAGGGGGGTGGAGGAGGTGGGAGGTCAGGGGGGCAGAGGCAGGGTGGGGGAGGAGGAGCGGTGGGAGGGCGTGCTGGGAGATGAGCGCGAATGGGTCTGGCACACCTTTTGCGCAGTTGAGGGCTATACGTGAGTGGTGGAATATTGCGTTGGGGGAACGGGTTGCGTGGGGGAATGGGCGAGTGGTGGAAAATTGCGATGGGGGAGCAGACTAGTACAATTATAACAATAGGAATGTGGTTCAAGGTTACATATTATTTACTACCCCAAATATTGTAAAATCTGCCATGAGATAATTTAGGATGAAGATTTTATCCTACCGCAAAGGAAGGTAGCTGTTTGATGAAACGGCAGACAGTAGACATGCAGACTGGACTCCAAGAAAGGAAGTTTGTAGAGTGCCTCCGAGATGGATTCTTAGAGCAGCTTGTAATGGAGCCTACCAGGGATTTCTGGATTTAGTGTTGTGTGATGAACCAGATTTTATAAGGGAACTTAAGGTAAAGGAACCATTAGGAGGTAGTGAACATAATATGATAAGTTTTAATCTGCAATTTGAGAGGGAGAAGGGAAAATTGGAAGTGTCAGTATTGCAGTTGAAATAAAGGGGACCATGGAGAAACATGAGGGAGGAATTGGCCAAAGTTGACTGGAAAGGTACACCAGCAGGGATGACGGCAGAAAAGCAATGGCAGGTATTTCTCGTAATAATCCAGAAGATGCAGGATCATTTCATTCCAAACAGGAAGAAATATTCTAAGGAGAGTAAGAGGCAACCGTGACTGACAAGGGGTGTCAAGGACAGAATAAAAATAAAAAAGTCGTGCAACATAGCAAAGATGAGCTGGAAGCCAGAGGATTGGGATTTGAGAATAGCTAATGTTATCCCACTTTTAAAGAAAGGAGGGAGAGAGAAAACAGGGAATTATAGACCAGTTAGCCTGATGGGGAAGATGCTGGAGTCGATTTTTAAAGTTGTAATAGCGGCGCATTTGGATAGCAGTAAAAGGATTGGTCCCATTCAGCATGGATTTACGAAGGGGAAATCATGCTTGAATAATTTTTTTGTGGATGTAACAAGTCAAATGGACAAGGGAAAGCCAGTGGATGTCGTGTACCTGGACTTTCAGAAAGCCTTTGATATACGGTCCCACACAGGAGATTAGTGGGCAAAATTAGAGCACATGGTATTGGGGGTAGGGTGTTGACATGGATAGAAAATTCGTTGGCAGACAGGAAACAAAGAGTAGGGATTAACGGGTCCCTTTCAGAATGGCAGGCAGTGACTAGTGGGGTGCCGCAAGGCTTGGTGCTGGGAACGCAGCTATTTACAATATACATTAATGATTTTGATGAAGGAATTAAAAGTAACATTAGCAAATTTGCAGATGACACAAAACTTGGTGGCAGTGTGAACTGTGAAGAGGATGCTATGAGGATGCAGGATTACAGACAGGTTGGGTGAGTGGGCAGATGCATGGCAGATGCAGTATAATGTGGATACATGTGAGGTTATCCACTTTGCAAGGCAAAAACAGTGGGAAACGATTATTATCTGAATGCTGTCAGGTTAGGAAAAGTACAACGAGACCTGGGTATCCTTGTGCATCAGGCACTGAAAGTAAGCATACAGGTACAGCAAGCAGTCAAGAAAGCTGGCATGTTGGCCTTCATAACGAGAGTAGTTGAGTATCGGAGCAAAGAGGTCCTTCTGCAGTTGTACATGGCCCTGGTGAGATCACATCCGGAGTATTGCGTGCAGTTTTGGTCTCCTAATTTGAGGAGTTTTGGTTTCGGAATTTGCGGAAGGACATTCTTGCTATTGAGGAAGTGCAGCGTAGGTTCACAAGGTTCAAACATTGGCAAAACACCTGAGTTCCCATACACTTAAATGTGGGTTCCCCTCAGAGTTGAAGTTATTTTAAATTTATTTTAGTGTTTTTAATTAATTACACTTTATCATGATTTAAAACTAGTTTTTAAATCTTATCTATATTACTAAAAGTCTGATCTTGACCACTTCCTGTTGTTCTGTATATTGATTTTAGAAAAAACGTTGCCACTTACGGCTGTGATTTTTGGCCATCTTACTCAGAGTCCCCTCCGCTGAGCAGCTCAAGAGGATTGTTCCCATCAATAAAAAATAAAAAAGTTACTAGTGTTTAAAAAATGTTGAGATGCTCTCTCCTGAAGGCCATGCCCCTTCCAGAGGGACTATAAAACCCGGAAGTGTTGAGTGCCTCAGTCAGTCTCTGCAAGATGGGGGAGTGAGAGGGTAATTTCTCTCAGTCTGAACTATGAATAACACTGAACACATGTCTACTAAACTGTGAGCGGTTTTACTGACCTTTCAGAGCCCTTAACGTGGCTTGAAAATATAGTTCGGAAATGCTAAAGCTGTGTTGCCTTTAGTTTGGAAATGCTAAAGCTGTGTTGCCTTTGCTTTGGAAATGCTAAAGCTGTGTTGCGTTTGTTTTGGAAATGCTAAAGCAGTGTTGCGTTTGCTTTGGAAATGCTAAAGCTGTATTGCCTTTGGTTTGGAAATGCTAAAGCTGTGTTGCCTTTGCTTTGGAAATGCTAAAGCTGTGTTGCCTTTTGTTTGGAAATGCTAAAGCTGTGTTGCCTAATTAAAGTTGCCGTGTCTAATTAAAGATGCCTTGCCTTCTATATAATTCAAAGTCTAATCTTGACCACTTGTTGTTTGCGCTTTATATTGATTTTAGAAAGAAACGCTACCACGTATGGCTGTGATTTTTGCCCATCTTACTCAGAGTCCCCCTCTGCTCATCGGGTGCCGAGGATTTTTCCCATCGATGAAAAACAAGAGTTCTGTGTTTAAAAAATGTTGAGATTCTCTCTCCTGTCAATCACGCCATGAAGGCCACGCCCGTTCTGGTGGGAGGGGGCAGGGACTATAAAACCCAGAAGTGTGGGCATGGTTCAGTCTCTGCAAGATGGAGGAGGGAGACGTCACGACTCGCTGTCTTTAGTGGCCTTGCACCCTGCTTGAAGTGGTAAGAAACTGCACTTGAATTTGGTGGCCTTGCACCCTGCTTGAAATTAAATTTCATGGAATAGCCGCGAGTCAACTGCCAGCCCACCAGCCGCGAGTCAACTGCCAGCCCACCAGTGAGTGACTGGCCACCAGCCCAATAACCTATTCGGCCCACAATGTCCATACTAGCCTTCTGGAAACCAGTCCCTTCAGCCCACAACACCCATACTAGTGTTCCAGAAGGTCCCCCCCCGCCCCCCACCCCCCCCCCCCCACCACCCTCCAATGGCTGCCAATACTGGCATTGGTGGAGAGGTGGAATATTGCATTGGAGAACCAGCTCTCCCGTGTGATCCTGGGACCCAATGGGTCCCACTTAGTCTAGTAACTATTAAAACTCTGATCTTGGATGTGTGAGTGTGTCTGTGTGTGAGTGTGTCTGTGTGTGAACAGGTCTGTATGAGCATGTCTGTCGCTGTCTGTGTGTGTGCCTGTGTGTGTGCCTGTGTGTGTGCCTGTGTGTGTGTGTGCGCGTGTACCTGTCTGTCTGGGTGTGCCGGTGCGCCTGTGTCGGTGCGCCTGTGTCGGTGTCTATTTATTTGCGTGCAATCACTTCTACTCGAAGAAACTATGCGATAACGGGAACATTTTTACATATTCTGTTGGAGATATATCCCGTGAAATCAAAAATTGCCTTATCTAAAAATTTCATGCATTATTTCTCGAGTTATTTCTGAAAATGTTCACAAATAATGTTATCTCAAATAACGGAAAATAAACGAGATGGTCTCGCTAAATGATGACGTCACAATGGATCTGACTGCCTGCCTCTGCTCATGCTGCAAGTGATGTCACCCCTGTTCTGTCTCCTGTACTTCTTGGCTTCTTAACTTTCACTTCTTTAAATTTGTCACTTTGCGCTTTCAAACTGCTGCTCAGGTGGCGCAGCGTGCTCTGCTGGGCTCCTTGAAGTTCTACAACATGGCGGCAGCTGTCGTTATTGCAGCGTGGGCCAGTGCGATGGGAAGGTGGCCGTGGCAGTCATCACGTGGGATGACATCCTCTCCTTCTCCCCCGCCAGATCGTCTGTCATGCGGTTGGATGGGTTTCCCTTTCAGGAAGCCACGATCGGCTGGCCCTTCTGACAGTCCTCAGATCGCTCCGGGCCTCGCTCGGGTCCATGCCGGCTGCAGTCTTGCTCAGGCCCGGCGCCTGGTGGGGAGGCTGCCGAGTTGTCGCCACGCTTCCATCCTCCCTCTCTCTCCCCTCGTCTCTCTCTCCCCTCGTCTCTCTCTCCCCTCGTCTCTCTCTCCCCTCGTCTTTCTCGCCCCTCCTCTCTCTCCCCTCTCCCCCTCCTGTAGATTGGTTATTTCCTCCTAACCAATTGTAGTGCTTGTTAGCAGTTGCTCCGCCTAATATGCGATTTATATTACCAAGAGCTTGCCTACGTAATTCAGTCTGAGTAGCTGCTAGTTAGTGTAATGTCCTGCAGACCAATGCTGTAAGTGGACTTTAATAAACATGTGTTGTATCTTGCTGTGTGTATGACCCAACTCATTACATGGTGTCAGAAGTGAGATTCGAATCCACGCCTCCAATCGGAGAAATGGCTTGCAATTTCTGGATAACTGCTTCAGATGTGACAATTTGGAGTAGGTCGATGTCAAACCAGCCCAAATAAGAGTCGACAAGAACCAGATAGTGTTTCCCATGCCATTTGAATATGTCAGTGGCTACTGTGGACCATGGTCGAGGAGGAACCAGGTGCGGCAGTAAGGGCTGCTTCTGCTGGTGTGGCGTCATCCTGCAACTCCGCATCCAGAGGTTTCGCGTTTTGTATACCTTCCCACTACGGGCCGGCTGCTCCACTATCGGAGACTGTATCTCCCCAGGGTGTTCAGCGCCCAGCTTACCTATTTCACCACCTCCACTCGACGGTTCCCCGGTCACATCCCCGGTTCCCTCCCCGGTCACTTCACCGGTGAAAAGAGGTGAAAAGAGGTGCGTTCGGGAACTATGGGAACTACACTCACCACCCCCCCCACCCGCCGGAACTATACATCAGAAGGTGCAAATCCAGAGCCAACAAGATCACAAGATCATGGGTGACCCCTTCCACCCCAGCAACAGACTGTTCCAGCTGCTACAGTCAGGCAAACGCCTCCGATGTCATGCTGTGAAAACAGAGAGGATGAGAAGGAGTTTCTTCTCAGAGGCCATCAGGACTGTAAACCCCTATCTCATCAGGGACTAACTTAATGTACCAATTTACTGTTGTGTGGTGTCTTTTTAAAGTTGCTGTTTTTCTTTTTTTTTACTTAATTACTGATTCTGTTCCATTCTGTTTTGTAGTTTTTTGCCACTTTTCATTTCACTGCACATCTCATATGCGTATGTGACGAATAAACTTGACTTGACATATTGTTTAGCCACCATGTTTCCATGCTTTATTTTGTTTCCACACGGAAAGATGCAGATTTGGTTAGTAGGAAATAACCATTGTAGTGCTTGTTAGTAGTTCCTCGGCCTAATATGCGATTTATATTACTAAGAGCTTGCCTACGTAATTCAGACTGTAATTCAGTAGCTGCTAGTTACTGTAATGTCCTGCAGACCAATGCTGTAAGTGAACTTTAATAAACGTGTGTTGTATCTTGTCGTGTGTATGATTCGACTCATAGCGCCTCCCCCCCTTCCACTCCCTCCCCCCTCTCTTCCCCCCCTCGCCCCCTCCCTTCCCCTTCTCTCCCCCTCCCTCTGTCTCTGCCCCCTCTCTTTCTGCCCTCACTCTCTACCCCTTCCCCTCTCTAGACATGCCTGCGAGTTGGGGGCTATGCTTCAGTGGATAGGGCAAGGGATGGGGTAAAAGGAGCAAATGAATAATATTAATATTATATCAAGTGGGGTGGTTAGTGTGTGTGTGTGTGTGTGTGTGTGTGTGTGTGTGTGTGTGTGTGTGTGTGTGTGTGTGTGTGTGTGTGTGTGTGTGTGTGTGTGTGTGTGTGTGTGTCCGCATGCCGCCACCCCCCTCCCCCCCCCATTTCTGCCTTGATACAAGGATGAAAGAAGAAAATGTGGCAATAAGCAGTACAATTTTACAAGACTTGTAGGTTAGAAGCATTCCAAAGTTTAAAAAGGTTAACATTTTCTTTTTCACATTTGTTGAACAATAAAGATTAATATTTAGATTGTTACCAAATTTGTGTCAAATGCACATACACTTATCATGCAAAACCATCCTTGTATTCAGGTGTCTTGCAACGAAGGCTAATGCATTGTATGCTTTCTTATTTGCTTGCTGTACCTGCACATTTGCTTTCAGTGACTGATATACAAGGATATTGAGATCCCTGTGTTGTTCAAAATTTTCCAATCTAACACCAGTTAAAACAAAATCTGCCTTTGTTTTCCTAACCAAAATGGATATCTTCATATTTTCCCACAATTTGCTCTACAATTGTTATATTATTGGCCATTCATTAAAGATTTCTCAGGTTATCAGATAACCACCAGACGAATCAGTAAATATAACCACATTCAATCTAATACCATAAAAGTCTCAAAGATCCCCACCTGTACTACCGCCTTATTGCCACTGACTTCCAAAACCTGTCCACTTCTAACGGAGCCGTCGGGAAGTGTCAGATGCACAATCTCTGCGTATCTTGGAAACTGATGGAAACAAACAAAAAAAACATCAGTTTTAATACATTGAGCATAAATAAACTATTAAAAACCATATGTACAAGAAAACTATTCTACTAACATCTACATCATCTTTGTCATCTACATCAATGATTTGGATGAGAACATACAGGGCAAGATTAGCAAGTTTGTGGATGATACAAAAGTTAGTGGTTTTGCAGATAGTTGTGAACGATTGCAGCAGCTGGATCGATTGGCCAGGTGGGCGGAGGAATGGTTGATGGAATTTAATACAGATAAGTGTGAGGTGTTGCATTTTGGGACGTCGAACAAGAGTAGGACCTACACAGTAAATGGTAGGCCTCTTGGTAGTGTTGTGGAGCAGAGGGATCTGGGAGTACAAGTGCATGGTTCCATGAAGGTCAAGTTGCAGGTAGATAAGGTGGTCAAAAAAGCTTTTGGCACTTTGGCCTTCAACTTCTTACTCAAGTGTATTGAGTATAGGAGGTCATGATGCAGTTGGATAAGACGTTGGTAAGACCGCATTTAGAATATTGTGTTCAGTTCTCGACACCATGTTATAGGATATTGTCAAGCTTGAAAGGGTTCAGGAAAGATTTACGAGGATGTTGCCAGGACTAGAGGGTGTGAGCCATAGGGAAAGATTGAGTAGGCTGGGTCTCTATTCCATGGAGCGTCGGAGGATGAGGGGAGATCTCATAGAGGTATACAAAATCATGAGAGGAATAGATTGGGTAGATGCACAGAGTCTTTTACCCAGAGTAGGGGAATCGAGGACCAGAGGACATAGGTTCAAGGTGAAGGGGAAAAGATTTAATAGGAATTCGAGGGATAACTTTTTCACAGAGAGGGTGGTAGGTATGGGACAGCTGCCAGAGGAGGTAGTTGAGGCTGGGACTATCCCATTGTTTAAGAAACAGTTGCACAGGTACATGGATATGACAGGTTTGGAGGGTTATGGACCAAACGCAGGCAAGTGGGACTAGGGTAGCTGGAATATTGTTGGCTGGTGCAGGCAAGTTGGGCCGAAGGGCCTCTATCCACTGCATTACTCTGAGTATAACCAAACTAATACTTTGTTCGAAAAGCTGCCTGCATTTATATCAAAAATCTTACACTTTGATCAAATTACAAATTGTACAATTTTATTAAATTCTTTTTTTTGCAAATATCATTACTCATTTCCTGATCATGTCAGCCCCATTTACAGATTTCTTCCTCAAATCAATGGCATGCTTGCCAATTCAAACAGTTTTAGTTATTTACATTATTATTGCTCAGCATCATGCAATTTCAGACAAAATAGCACATTTTAAGTATTTACATTTCTATTGGGGCAGCAAAACTGATTGAATGGGTCGAGGTGCTAATTAAGAGTTGTTTTTATAAGCATGCCATTGAAATCATATCGGCACAACCTCTCTTGCCACAACACCAGTTATTTGGTTGAGAATCAAAATTATACATCTAATTGGTATTCCAAATTAACCATAAGTCATTTTATTATAAATACCTTTACATCGTCCAAAATTACCAACGGTCCATTTACACCAGACACAGTCTTATAGGCTATTAAAAATAAAATTAACATAAAATTAGTATTCTTTAGAAATTCACTATCAAATTCAGCATAGAAAATGCAATATAACAAGGAATATATTACTTTCAAATTCTTCAAAATGTTAAGCTATAGTTAAAATGCAGTTGATGATAATACACACAATGGATTTGCTGTTTACATTTTCACTGACAATGCAAGACAAAATTCGCCATACCGCTTCTGTATAAATCTAGCCTTCTCAAAAACCATTTGAGATGTTGCTTTCTGTTTACCAAACGTTTTCCCGTCTATATCACCATGATCATAAAGATCATTTTTCGTCAACCTGAATGAAAAGATCCATGGAATACTTCAATTGGTGGTCAAGCCTCGATATATTAACAGAATCACCATTTGATGAAGTGGACACAATGGCATTACTGTTGCATGTATGGGTGGTCAACTATCAATGAGGTGTTAAAAAAACCCACATATTTTGCAGCATGATTTGGACACATTACTAAGTGTTCAAAATTGCCTTATTATTTAACTTCAACCTTTGATGCTACTGTCAGGTGATAAAGCAATACATGGAGACATAGGCCATTACCTTGTCCTTTTTATTTTACATGGGAAAATATTACCCATGCAGAGAAGACAATTTGACTATGATTGACATTTATTTCTGATCAGCCTTCTCTCACATCTGTGGTGGCTGAAGTAAGGACTGCATTGTTTCGATTGGCTTCTATCACACTTTGCTTTTTGTGTAATCCGTCAATCTCTTCACCGATATCAAAGCTGCGAGGAAATTAGAACAGACCAGCTCTACTGCAGTGCACTAAAGCTTAGCGGGGCGCATCCACTATGCAACTAATTAGGCTGCAGCCAACAGAATAAACCTGTCAATGTTCGCTTGCTGTTTCCCACACACCTGCATTTCATTCACTAATAAGCAAACATCGGGAGAAGGAAGACAAATTGCTCAAGCATGAAAGGCATATAACAGTGTTGCAACCACCTACAGTATTTTTAGTTTCCATTTGGAAGTTACAAAATGCTTAAACTAAGACACAAGACATATTTTTGAAGACCACCACTTGTTGGAAAAGTATAATTCTTTTTTGTTAAATCTCTAAAAACTTCAGGTTAGTTATCTCAAGTGGGACCTTAATCTTTTAGCCTACTTTGGATACTTGTTTTTTTTTTAATACAATCTGCCATTATAGAGACATTGGACAATTAAACCTGAACAATGACTAATGGGGACAAAAACTAAGCAGGTAGAGGCAGAAATAAAAAACCTATTTGTTGTCACTGAATTACATGGTTTACTGTCATAATTAAAACAATTAAAATAATAGAATATTACAATTTCAAAATGCTGCATCAGTTTATAGAGATTAGATATCATTTGAAATGTCCAATGCAATGAAAATAATCTACTGAGAACTTTATATAATTTGAATTGGATTTGATACTTTGAAGAATCTGTTTTAATGTTGATTTAATAATACAAAATGTTGTATTACTTGGAAGTCAGCTGAGTTTAAACTCCCTTTGCACAACTAATTCAGTGCAAGGTTTTTTTTTGCCATAATCCATCAGGAAGCACCATTTCAATTATAAATAAAAACTCTCTCCACCCCTTCCCCACTTGAGCTCAAGTACACAACCCCCTGTTTAACATGCAGCTCCTGAGCAGGTCACAGGGCCGTCTGTTCAGCTGCCAGCAGCTTTTGTGTACAAAGATGTTAATTGGTTCTAATCCCTTCATAGAAGCTGTTTTGGTAGCCTGACCCAGCACCCTGAAGGACACCTTGGTGTGAAATACTAAGGGCCCATTCAAGTAGGAGTGAAAGAAAGCAGTGTGCATTCCAACACATTTGATTTAAAAGGCAGGAGGGTACAGCATCATTCTAAACTGAATAAATCTTACAAGTTGTGGTAACAGTGAAGCATGCTCTCTTCAGTGATGTAATCTACTAAAAGACTACCTAAACTACAACTCATTTTCAAAATAATACAGCCAAATTAAAAGAATGCTACATAGTATTGCTGTTCGGTTTTGAATTAGATAATGTCAGTTCAGTTTGTATACATAAGAGCAAGATTAGCATGATTAAGACAGGGTAAAGAGTAGCTCTGAATACAGTTTATTAAAATGGCCCTGTTAAGTTTGCTTTACTTTATCCCCTCCTCCCACTATTCTTCACTATCTCCACCATGGCACATTAAAATCATATGGTTTGGCTAGATGCAAATATGCTATCCACCCCTTTTTTCATACCCATCTCATCAACTCAAGGTCTCTCAAACAAGATCCTTATTAACCTTTCTATTTAGTATTGTGGAAAATTTGACAAGAGTAATATCTCAAGTGTAATATCTCAAGCCATTTAGTATCTGGGTAAACTTGCTAGGACTCTAACTTGACAATACAACAGTTTTTTCGCCCCAAGATTTTATTTCAGTTTTTGATCTAGCACAATGTTAACTTAACAGAAGCACATCAGTTATATTTGTGCTTCAATAACATGTGGATTCTGTTTGTAATAAATAGATTTCTTACTAAAGTGATCTTTTTATAGCTAGAATAAAGTTATGACACTAAATTCATTTTCAGAATGTTTCACAGATAAAGCAAAGTGAGCATAAAAGGGCTACAGGCCAATGCCAGCTTCGTAGGCTTTTCAGTTCAAATGTGTGGTTTTAGTTCAATAGAAACTTTTACACAAAGTGCTACACAAAGAATGCTTTGCAAAGAACACAACTTACAAATTTGCACAGGATATCAAGTAATATTTTGAGCATTTTCACAATACACTTAAATTCATCCTCATTAATGTTATAGTTTGCCACTGTGGCTACGGAAAGTTTGAGGTGGTAAGTTAACATTTAATCTGCATTGTTTTGTGGCTTGGTTGAATTGGGCACAAACTTCATCAAGCCATGTTAATTCTTTTGTGATAATTACACAAAAGATACATCAGTCTTTTGTGTCTTTATCAGAAATATTTTTAAAGCAACGATTTACATAGATATTTATTTATTCAGTACTATGAGGCTTCTTCAAAACCACCCACTAAAAAGTCATATATTCTCCCATTTGCAGATGTTTAAACAAACACCGATCGCAGGAAGAGTCTGAAGAATTGTCAGCATTGTGACATGGATAGTCAAAATATTAATATACCACATACATTTTACAAATCAAGTACAATTTATCATTTTTTCTTGGTAAATATTTAACTAAAAAAGTGAAATTGAACATCAATTTAATTCTTTCAGATAAGTCTGTAAAATATGAGACACTTCCAAGTCAAAAGCATCTTTAAATGTCAATGTTTTACTTTGACCTTAGTACACTTAGAACTAAAAGTATGCACTAGTCAGTAAAAGGTATGGGACATGTATAGGCAGCTGGGATCATGTATCCCTGGTGGAGTTTTGGGAACAGAGAAGAGAGAATACTTAAGAAGTAAATCAAGAGAACAAAAATGAGGACAGGAGATAGCTCTAGCAGATAATATTAAGGGAAATCCAAAGAGATTTTATGTAAATTAGGTGAAATAGGGCAACTAGAGAGAGTACAGGGCCCCTCAGAAACCAAAGTGGTAGTCTGTGCAGAGCTGCAGGAGAAGGACAAGATACTCAATGATTATTTCTCCTCTGTTTTTACCATGGAGAAAGACATGAAGCTTGGGGAACTTGGAACAGTTAATTAAGATATCTGGAGAACAGTTTGTATTACTGTCGAGGTGGTGCTGATCATCCTAAGGCATATGAAGGTAGATACATCTCCTGGATCTGATCAGATATATCAGAGGTCACTGTGGGAAGCTAGAGAAGAAATTGCAAGCATCCTAGCTGAGATATATGAATCATAATTAGACACGGGTGAGGTGCCAGAAAATTGGAGGGTGACAAATGTTGTGCCTCTTTTCAAGAAGGGCTGCAAGAAAAAGCCAGGGAAACTATAGACCAGTGAGCCGGACATCTGCCGTAGGCATGTTACTGGAGATGTATATGCATTTGGATAGACAGAGGTCAATTAGGGATAGTTAGCATTGTTTTGCACACGAGAGATGATACCATACGAATGTGATTTTTTTTTAAAGTAACCAAGAAGATTGATGAGGGCAGTCATAGATGTTGTTTATATGGGAATAAGCAAGGCATTTGGTAAGGTTCCGCATGGTAGGCTGCTATGAAAGGTTAGATCGCATGGGATCCAGAGAGAGCCAGCTGACTGGAAAGAGTATTGGCTTCATGGAAGAAAGCAGAGGGTGATGGTGGAAGTTGTTTTTTGGAGTGGAGGCCTGTGACTAGTGGTGTGCCTTAGGGATCAGTGCTGGGCCCATTCTAGTTTATATCAATAGTTTGGATGAGAATGTAGAAGGCATGATTAATAAGTCTGCAGATTACACGAAAGTGGGTGATATCACTGATAGCATAGATCAGGGACGGGGAACCTTTTTATGATGGAATGCCGCATTACGTTAGCTGTAATCTAATAAGACCGCATCCAAGAAACTCCAATTCGATATACTTCAAAATGTACATTATTTTGTAAAAAACTGTGTACTAACTGCAAGAAAATGAAAGCATTTTGGTAATTCTAAAGTTAACTAAACTTTTAATGACTTTGTTGTGACTGCGTTTTGTGGGAAAGCATTTGAATATTTGGTTGAAACATGGAGGTACATAGTTTCAGCTGATCTTCTAGATGGGTATCCATTATTTATGACCTTAAGGGCGTCTTGATTTGGGTTAGGTAGGAGAATACAGATTTGCAGCAATAAGTGGTTGAAAAGCAAGAAAGCTTTTTTTAATTAATAAGTCTAACAGCTGCGTATTCTTCAAATGATTCATATGAATCCTCCTGCTCATCAATGACCTTCGCTAACTGGGGAAAATGTTCATCCGAAATTTCATTTTGAAGAAGAATTTTGAAAAAATATAGCTTTTTTTGAAATGCTTGAATATTTTGCCACATATCATATATAGACTTAGTTTCACCTTGCAAAGAAACATTCAAGTCATTTTGCTTTGACATGATATCACACAGAAATGCAGTATTTCTATAGAAATCTTCTTTCAATAATTCACATTGCTGATTCTGTTCTTCATGAAATTTAATTATCTGATGTTGCAAAGATAAACATTTTGCTAACACCTGTCCCTGCGATAGCCAAATCGTCCAACTTTAGCATATTACAAAACTGACGATGCCGTGTTGAATGTGCACAAATATAGTTAACAATACTTATAACTTGTTGCAAAGTTTCACTTAAAATAGATTTAGCACAGAGATTTTGTTCATGTAAGATACAATGAAAAGAAATGAGTGCATATGGATCTGATATCTTTATCTGTTCAATAAACCCTTCATGTTTTCCTATCGTGCAAGGTGCACTGTCTGTACATACACTTACTAAATTAACCAAATCCAGTCCAATGTCACGACATTTATCTTGAAAGTTGTTGAAGAAATCTATTCCTCATGTTCTACCCGTAAGAGTGCCCAAAGCAAGTAACTCTTCGTAGCAAAGAAAATCTTCTGTTATGGCCCGAATGAAGTATAAAACCAGCACCAAGTCAGTAGTATCAGTTGATTCATCCAAAGCAATTGAATAATATATTTTCCTTTTGGAGTATTGCATGAAGTTGTTCTGTTACATTGAGGGCTAATTCATCCTAATCATACATTTGCAAACCTGCTCAGCTCTTCTGCAAATCCTCATAGATATTAACAAAAGGAAGGACATCTGGACCTCACTTTATCCTCAACTTTCATCTAGGGTCCAGACTCCTTGGAGCTGTGACTCACAGCTTTCAACTTTCACAGAAAGAGCCCAAGCAGGCTTTGCAAATACAGAGATTCTCCATTTTGTGACATATTTTATTTGGCCAATTACAAAATTTAGATTCATTCAAAAGACCGCCCTTAATGGCCTAGAAGGCCGTAGGTTCCCCACCCCTGGCATAGATGATTATCAAAAATTATAGCAGAATCATTATCAGTTGGGCAAGTGGGCTGAGGAATGGCTAATGGAGTTTATTGCAGATAAGTGCGAGGTGTTACATCTTACGATGTCAAGCCAGGGCAGAACCTACACAGTAAATGCGGGACTCTGGGGACTGTTGTAGAGCAGAGGGATCAAGGAATGCAGGTACATTGTTCCTTAAAAGTGGTGTCACAGGTGAATACGGTGGTCAAGGTGACTTTTGGTACATTGTCCTTCACCAGTCAGGATATTCAGTAAAGAACTTGGAATGTTATGTTACAGTTGTACAAGACGTTGGTGAGGCTACATTTGAAGTGCGTTCAATTATGGTCTCCGTGCTATATGAAGGATGTTGTTAAGTTAGAAAGAGTGCAGAGAAGACTTGAGGCCCTGAGCTACAGAGAGAGATTCAGCAGGTTGACTTTATTCCTTGGAGCGCAGGTGGCCAAGAGGTGATCTTATAGAGGTGTGTAAGATCATGAGGGGAATAGATGGGGTGAATGCACTATCTTTTACCCAGAGTAGGAGAATCAAGAACCAGAGGATGTAGGTTTAAGGTGAGAGGACAAATATTTAATAGAAACCTGAGTGGCAACCTTTTCACACAGAGGGTGATGCATATATGGAACAAGCTGCCAGAGAAGATAGCCGAGGCAGTTACTATAAAATATATATTTTTTTAATTTGACAGGTCAGTGGATAGGAAAGGTTTAGAGAGATAGGGTTCAAATGCAGGTAGGTGGGACCAGTGTAGATGGGGCATCTTTGTCGGCATGGACCAAACAAAGAAAATGTATATCATGTTAAGAAATTGTTTGTATAAAGTGAGTAGTCTTTACGTTTTCAACATAAGACAGAGTATTAGAGTGAAACTGGAAAGTCAGTTGTTAAATTAGTTAAAATTGCCAATATATTAAATGACAACAAATCATGCATAATAGGTTGGAATCTGCATATATTATGCATAATATTGACTTACATGTCTGTCTAGACAATCAAGTAATTTCAATCCCAGAATACTTGCATAGATGGAATGTTAAAGGATTCTTCCTTCAGCTGCAGTACTTGTGTATTAAATAAAACCAAGAACAAATTCACTTTAGAATGATTCATTTTAGCTAGAAAGGAAATTACATTCTGCTTGTCCACTGAATCCAACTTAAAGGATTTCAAAGAAAATGATTGGAGCTAATTTTTCAAAGATTCTCCCTTTCCCATCACTTTCTAAACAAAAATTCAAGAATCTACTACAGCCTTGTCTTCTGGACGAAGATATAATCTGATGTGCTAGTTCAATGATGTGTGTTAATAGTGTTATATTTCAGGTGAGACTTATGTGTAGCGCTGTTAGCTTTCCACGGTGCAAGTATAGGATCCAACAGCACTATCCAAAGAGCATGCAAGCTCCCCAGTTTCATTCATTCCTCAATCCAAACATGACGGTAGATCATCCAATTATTTTTCAGTTATCTGCAAGACCTTTCTGTGCACAAATAAACTGTCACAAATTAAAAATTATCAATGCTGGAAATCTGAAACAAAAACTGAAAATATTGCAGAATATGTCTTCAACCTGAAATGTTTTTTTCTTTCCATGGGTACTATTTAACCTGCTGAATATTTTCAGCATTTTCTATTTTTGTCACATTATACTGTAGCCAAACTTCAAAAATAATGTGTTGGCTGTGGCCTGTACTGGAGCATTGAGACCATAAAAAACAGCTTTATGTCGTTTGATTTAATTACATTTGCATATAAAATGCTTCTGTCAGTAGATGAACTTAACTGGACTTAATTATTAAGTATTAATACTTTATGCAATAGTCTGATTTTCAGTGTAAACAATTCCACAAAGTATATCTCCTACAGAGTATGATGGTAGCAGCGCTTAAGTTATTGGATAGTAGCGACAGAAGTGAGCCCCTGAATCAACAGAATTAAAGTTCCACCATCAAAAGCTGGGGAATTTAAAATTAATTGCATATATGCTCATCTCAATGAAGAGAACCGTCAGTGTTGTAAAAAAAAAAAAATGGATCTGTATTGCTAATGCTCTTTAGGGAAGGAAATATGTCATCCTTACTCTAGCTTTTTTTGTGCTTCCAAACCTGTTTACTGATTCTACCGATCCCTGACCAGTCTGAAGAAGGGTCTCGACCCGAAACGTCGCCTATCTCCTTCGCTCCTTAGATGCTGCTGCACCCGGTGAGTTTCTCCAGCCTTTTGTGTACCCTCGATTCTCCAGCATCTGCAGTTCCTTCTTTAACAATACTGATTCTATCAATTTGTTTTAATCATTTAAAGACCTGAATTAGCTCGTCAACTTTTCACAAAGGAAAACAATGAAACTTTATGTGCAGTCATTCATCATTTTCTCTTAAAGTCCCTGTGACATTACATTCTAGATATAAATAACTGAAGTCAGTGATTCAGTAACTATTAAGTACCTGTCTCTGCAACTCAGGAATTTGGCGACGTTTTTGAAAACATATTAAAACATGGATCTTAATCACAACAATCAAGAACTCTTCTGTTTTGCTTTGCTCTGACATTAATGATCTTTGCATATTGCAGCCAGACACCAGACCCCAATACAACATTTGCAGGACTAAACATTTATGCAATTTTTAAAATTGATTTCTGGAAACTCTAAAGGGTGCCAATTATTAGAAAATAAATTGAATTTCTAAATTGTTTTGTAACTATTATCCTTTAATCATCTCCGCCAATATCCCTTAAATGCCAAGGGACTGTGTGCTTCATTCTAAGTGCTACGAGTATGCTGTTATCATTATATGAGCAAATTATCAGTAATGTCTACGAGAACAAGTATATTGAATCAGCGGCTTTCAAACTGGTTCTCAGATTTTTATTTATTCACTTTGGACTTTAGCAATACAGCGCAGAAATGGCTCTACAGCCCAGAGTCTTCGCCAAACAACAATCACCCCATACACTAATACTATCCTACACACTAGGGATAATTAACAATTTTTTTTACCGAAAGCCAAACCTGTACGTCTTTGAAGTGCGGGAGGAAACTAGAGCACCCAAAGAAAACCCACGCGGCCATAGGGAGCTGTAACGATAACACCCCATTGTCACGATCTAATCCAGGTCTCTGATGTTGAAGGCAGCGGCTCTACCATTATGCCATAGTGCTGCCCTCACTTCATTATGCATTGTAGATTTCATTGTTAATTTCAGCAAAAGTTCTACTAGTGAGGGATAATTTTTCCTTCTCCAGTGCAATCTTCAAAAATAAATAATCTGATTAAAAATAATTTTTTGCTGGGAAAATTCAATGTTCCGTTTGATCGACATGATGAAAGTATGAATTTAATGGTGTATTGATCACAATTTGCACTGGCCCATCTCTGGCCATTCAATCTAATTGTGTGGTTTTCATTTCCAATTAATTAACAATTCCATGTTTAACATTAAAAAAAAATTACCTTACCCTTTGAAAATGTTTACAATATTTAAGCTTTTGCCATGATTCGAATAGCATACACTAATCTGTTTTGCATTCCATAAATGCAGTAAACCCTCATTTTAATGGATCCCTTTATAAAAGATTTTGGTTAAGGCTGACAGACCTGCCGATGCTACCCCCAGCTCACACTACCTCCCGTCCACTTACAACTGACAAAGCGAAGAAAGAAGCAGAAGCAGGAGAGAGCCCCACGGTGAGCGAACGCATCCTGTCGGAGGTGGTGACCTGAACAAAAGTGCTGCTGGCCAAGGGCTACAATGTGAGCTAAACTGGACCGTACGGTAGTTGGTGAAGTTGGGCTCGCTGGTGCAGACCAGAGGCATCAGCACCTTGTTCTAAGGTGAAAAACAAAGTGCCGGAATAACTCAGCAGACTGAATCAGTTTGAAGAAGGGCTCCGACATCATCTATTCATGTTCTCCAGACATGCTGCCTGACCCGCTGAATTACTTAAGCATTTTGTGTCCTTTTGTCTATTAACCATCATCTGCAGTTCATTATTTCAACTACATACATGGTTGTAGCAAATAATCGGTAAAAATGGACACCATTTTCCCCACCCTCATGCTCCATTATAACACCAGTTTCTTGCACTTAATAATCACACTTTTAAATCCTTGGTTTTCTATGAGAATTTCATTACAATTGATTGTTCAGCCAGCTTTATAATATCACTTCTCTGGATCCAAAGATCTCCTAGAATCAGGAACCAAAACTTTCTTCGATGTCAGCAGTGTGATAATTTTGCTGCTCTTACAAGAGGCATGGACTAGAATCAGAATGGTTACAGCATTGAAGGAGGCCATTTGGACCATCAAGCTTGTTGTAGCATGCGACAGGAACAATCTGTCCATCCAATTCAACAGCTATTTCCCCAATAAACACTTTTTCTTCCTTGCATAATTGGTCAAAGTTCTTTTTAAAAGCAGGGATTTTATCTGAAGCCACCATCAATGGACAAAAAACTCAAGATATTGACATCTGCTGCACATCACCTCTGTTCTTTTGGTGATCACTTCAAATCTGTCCTCCAGTTCTCAACCCTTCTTGCAGTGCAACAATTTCTCTTAGGACAAATCTAATCAAATCACCTTTTAATCTCTGCTCCAACTAAAGTCAACCATTCAGACCAATTTATTACATGTGGTGTGCACTCTCCTTCCTGGAGCAAGAGAATTGCATGTAATAGCCCAATTTCAGCTTGATCAACATTCTATAGAGGCTTAGGCATATAATCCTCCAACACTTTCTCCACCTCCAACAGGATCCCACTACTGGCCACATCTTCACATCCCCACCCCTTTTTTCTTTCCACAGAGATCGTTCCCTCCGCAACTCCCTGGTCAACTCGTCCCTTCCCACCCTTCCCACCCCCTCCCAATGTACTTTCCCCTGCAACCGCAGGAGATGCAACACCTGTCCCTTTACCTCCCCCCTCGGCACCATCCAAGGACAACATCATTCTTTCAAGGTGAGGCAGAGGTTCACTTGCACTTCCTCCAACCTCATCTACTGTATCTGCTGTTGCAGGTGTCAACTTCTGTACATCTGCGAGACCAAGCACAAGCTCCGCGATTATTTCGCGGAACACCTCTGCTCTGTCCACCTTAACCTACCCGATCTCTCGTTTCCTCAGCACTTCAACTCCCCCTCCCATTCCCAATCTGACCTTTCTGTCCTGGGCCTCCTCCATTGTCAGAGTGAGGCCCGGCGCAAATTGGAGGAACAGCACCTCATATTTTGCTTGGCTAGCTTACACCCCAGCAGTATGAACATTGACTTCTCTACCTTCAAAGAGCCCTTGCTTTCCCCCTCTCTCCATACCCTCCCCATTCCCAGTTCTCGCACCAATCTGTCTCTGACTACATTTTATCTTTGTCCCGCCCACTCCCCAACATCTGTCTGAAGGGTCTCAACCCAAAACGTCACCCATTCCTTCTCTCCAGAGATGCTGCCTTCCCGCTGAGTTACTTCAGCCTTTTGTGTCTACATTCTATAGAGGCTTATCGTAACCCTTGTTGCTTCTGTAGCCTACAAAGTCCAAGATCCTAAATGCCGTTCAAAAAAATTTTGCTTTCCCAATACGTTCGTCTGGCACTTTCAAAGATTTGTGCAAATATACCCAATGTCATTGCTCTTTTCCCATGTTTCTTTCCCATCAAAAATCACCACTTCATACTTGTCCCAAATTTATACAAATTGTTGCATCTAAGAAATCAATGATGGAGCTTGAAAATAAAACAATTCTTGCCAGCAACTATTGCTGCAAATGCAGCAATGTACCCAAGTTTCTGTTAAAGGCATCAAATCACATGACGCATGGATTTTAGGAAAATTAATGGCGTAAGTATTCAGTTGAGTAATTATTGAACAATTTATATTCCCACAATTCAAGTTCCTTCTCTATTTTTACAGTGGCTTTACAATGCAATACGGCAAGGCATAGCCACATCCAAAGCAACACTTTGGTTTCACTATGGACTATTTTTTGCACAACTGTGGTCACCTAGTTTTACAGTTAATAACATAATGTATTCTTTGATTATTATATATAATTCAGATTCAGATTCAATTTATTGTCATTACACTTTTCAGTGCAACGAAATGGTTTAGCCTGCAGTCATACATAGAATAAATAACAACACACACTCTACACAGTTTTACATCCACCACAGTGAGTCCACCAGGTAACTCCTCACTGTGATGGAAGGCAAAAGTCCCAAAGTCCATGTCTCTTCCCTCCTTGCTCTCCCTCTGCACTGAGGCGATCCAGGCCTCCGATGTTGTGACCCAGCCGGGTGATGGTAAGTTCAGCGGCCGCATCCGAGCTCCGCGAACGGGACGGTGCAAACACCGCGGCCTGGTGCAGTCGAAGCTGCCGCTCTCCAGTCCAGCGGACGCAGCTGTTGTCGCGGGAGCTCCGGAAACAGGTCACCGACCTGTGACCTGCGAGCTCCCGACGATGCCGTCCACTGGCCCACGGCCGAGACCACTGGGCCCGCGGCCGAGCCTCTGAGTCTCCGAAGTCGGGTCGCAACGCCACCACAGCCCCGAAGTCGGCCACCCTCGCGATGGTAAGTCCTGGGTCTGCCTCCGGAGCCTCGAGGTCGGTCCCTGTTGGAGGTCATCAGCTCCGCGATAGGCCTCAGCGCAGACGGAGACGGGGGATACGGCAAGAAAGGTCGCATCGCCCCGAAGGAAGAGTCAAAAAACAAGTTTCACCCACCCCCCCCAAACATACACAACTAAAATAAACCGAAATAAACTATAACAGCAGGACAAAATAGGGCGAGCCGCAGCTGCAAGGCAGAGCCGCCACTTCCGGATAGCGGCGCTGCCTTGTAAATCTCCATTACATTTACAGGCCTGTTAAAATGCCACAAGTAAGAATTTCATTGTTCTGTAGACAATTAAACAGTCAAGTCTCTCTTGACTATGGTTTTACAAAAGCAGATAGAAAAAAATTCTGCATGAGGTAAAGTCAACAACTTGCTCAATTATGCTCTGATTTCAGAGTAACACGTTCTTATTCCTGTGAAACTATCTGCAAAATAGAACAGTGTATCAGATTACATTAGAAAGAAACAATTGTCAGTCTTTCTCTTCCACTAACACGTGATAGAGAGCATGGGTTAAGATTCCCATAATTGCTTCCTTTCAAGTTAAAATCAAAGGTGCATAAATCATTTTATTTCACTAAAAACCAAGAATTTTCTTTTTTGCCTCTGCATAAACGTCCACATTCCCAGGGCAAATTTAATTTATTGTACCTTTTTAAATAAAATGTCTACAAGCTGAAGACTCCATCTCTTTGTTGCAATGGCCTTGAAGCACATTTTTTAATCTAGCATCATGCACAATTAATTTAATAGAAAGATATATTTTTTGCTTTCACCAGCCATCTCCCCCAAACATACTGCCTCAACTTTTTCAATATCCCTACTGAATTCATAAGATGTTACCGAAGATGTTCACTTCTTAGAGAAGACTTCCATGCATGGTATTCACTACATTACAGTTACATGAGTAATGTGTGATCAGCGGTCCTTTCTTTGAACTGTCCTTGGATTGTGGTGGACAAAGATAGATTTTGCAGACGCACCACAGGCGGTCTCATCTTCAATATATCTACAAAAATACTAGTAGTTAATCAGGGATTAAAAAACCCACATTTCCTCTTGCACCAGGAATGCCAATGACATTGATTATCACACATCTTTATTCACGGAATGTGCGTCCATTTCGAGTTGCACAAAGAGATGATCAAACCAGTTGATGTGGGACTATGACAACGTCCCATGGGGAGGCTAATCAAAAATGCAAATTCCATGGGATCCAAAGATGATGGCCAATTGGAATCAGTGGCAAAGTCTCAGTAACAAGAATTGTTGAATTAGACTTAAATTCAGAGTTAAGATGAAGATGATGCAAAATCTTACATTTATGATCCACAGTGAGGAGAGAATTAGCTCAAAGGAAGAAAAATATGGTCTGGTCCAAAAGCAAAAATAGCTGCAGATTCTGGAAATTTAAAATAGGAATAAAACAATATAGAAATGTTCAACAGATTAGACAAGATCCTTGTAGACAGAAAAGTAATGTTTGAGGATAAATTACATCAGAACTGGGAAGAAAGTAATCAAGTGCACTTTAAGTAGCCTAGAAGGCAATGAGAACAAATGGAATACGAAAGGGTGGAGACAAATAGTATCCATATATTCTTGATGTCCGAGAAGGCTTGTGTGGACTTGACAGCCTTAGCTGATCTGTCTGGAGCAGATATAAGTGTGAGTGTGCGTGCGGAGGGGGGTTGAATGAGGACAGAGGGGAGAAAACAATGCTCTAAACATTTGTTGGAAAATCTAAAATACGGAATGCTAGCAATACTCAGTTGACTAGCATCTGCAGAAAGAGAAAATCTGAGTTAATGTTAGAATTTAATACTTGGCAAAGATCCAGGTTCAACCGAATTTTGCAACTGCATCGTGAATTTACTTCACAGGTCAGTACTGGGTTTGTTTGCTTAATTTTTCACAATCGTCCATTCCAGATACAACCCTTTAGAAAATGAAACAGTTTATGCTTGCGAAAAACACATCCTTGACATAGTCATCCTGGGTTGATAGGTGACAAGTAATGTTGCACCACCAATATTTCAGGCAATGACTAGAGTATCCAACTAACTACCCTTGATAATCAATGGCAATACCACTGTCAATTCCTCTAGCAAGTCACCACTGGCTAAAATATCAATTAGTCCAGCCACACCACTAAGAGACCTATTCAGAGATTGAGTATCTTCTGGTAAGAAACTCAATTACTAAAAAACTAAAGTATTTTCAAAATTAACAAACACGCGCAGGGAATTATAGGCTGGTGAGTCTTGTACCAGGGGAATCCAGGGAACTGTAGGGCGGTGAGCCCAGAGGTAGGGAAGCTCTTGGAAAGAATGCTTTGGGATAAGATTTACTCCAATTAGGAAGAGAATGGTTTAATTAAGGGCAGTCAGCATGGCTTTGTGCATGGCAGGATGCAAGATCCTTGAGGGAATGGACAGACTACATTTCGCGTGGGAACCTTCTTCACAAAGAGGTCTAAAGGTGGTCTCAAGAAGGGTTTTGATCCAAAACATCTCCCATCCATTCACTGCACGGATGCTTCCATGACCCTTTCGTCTCCTTTTCATCTCTAACCTGTCACTTACTTCACCCTTCAACCAATCAACCCCTTCCCGCCACCACAACCTGTATTCACATATCACTTGCCAGGCTTTAGCCCACCCCCAGCCATCTTTCCCAGCTTTTTGCCTCCTACGCCACTCAATCTGAACAAGGTTGCTGATCTGAATGATTATCTGCACATTCCCTCTACAGATACTGCTTGACCGCCGAGTTCCTCCAGCACTGTGTTTTTTGCTCAAGATACCAGCATCTGCAGTTTGCGTCTCAAGGAGGCTGATCGATTATATCCCACCAACAAAGCTAAATCAGGAATCTGGATTCGCGAGGTTCCAAAACCTAAGCTCAAGATTTATAAAATACAAAAATGACCAATTTATTGGCAATACAACCCGTCCATATCTATAGGATGTACTGCAGCAATTTCCCAATTTTTTTCACTTGTACCTCACAAGTACGAGACATTATTCAGAAAAAGAATGACAGGCAAATGGGAAAAATACCCACTCCAATTTATACGAGCATTCTATCATGAAGTACCATATCACTGTCATTCTGAAGACCCTGAAGCTCCACACGTAACATATTAATTCATAATGACTAACATTTCAAGTTAGCAATTTCCTCAAGGGCAACTTTAAATGTGGAATAAACTATGGTTTGGCCAGTGTTACCTACATCCCACATATTAATTAGGAACTGATATCCTAAAATCAAGGGCAACAAAGTCCTCCGTTCTTCCTTGTTTTTATTCTTTGGGGCAGATAATGATGGAGCACTTTGAACAAACTAGGCAGTTCAGTATCACAGCTGGGAAATTTACTTTTGAGTAAATCATTTATTCCCGATTTTTAAACAAGTATTAAGGGCCTGTCCCACTTACGTGATTTTTTCGGTGAATTGCCGGCACCCGTCATAGTCGCAGTAGGTCGCCTAAAATGTTCGGCGACCTGCTGCGACTAATGCCGGGTACCGGCAGTCGCCAAAAAAAATTGCGTAAGTGTGACAGGCCCTTAACTAACTAGACCAGGTGCGGACACGTTGGGCCGTCCCCCAAGGCAATATTCCACCACTGACCCATAGCCCTCAACTGCGCAGGTGCGGCTGAGGGGTTCCTGTTGTGACGCCAGAGATCCCCGTTGTGACGAGTCACGGCAACCCTCCATCAACTGCGCCTTGCCATCCCTCTTCCTACCCCTATCCTCCTCCATTCCCCCAGCATTCCCTCCCTTACTCTTCACCCTCCCCATTCTTTCCACTCCCCCTCCCTACCCCCCTCCCTCTCCCTCTATCTCCCTGCTCCCCCTATTCCCATTCACCGTCCTCCAACCTCCCCCCACTTCCCTCCCTAGCCTCTGTCCCCCTGCTCCCCCACTCCTCCCTAACCCACCCCACCCCCCCACAATGAAAATCACAATGGTTTTTTTTAATGAAACCTCTCCCATCCCACTCCCCCACAATGAAAATTGCGATGTTTTTGCGATCTTAATGAAAATCGCGTTTTTTCTTTTAAATAACCTAAACACAATATTAGCTATTAATGAAATGGAAGAATTTGATAAAACTGTTTTTTTGAAAATCGCAATTTATGCTGTAAATGAGATTTTGGATCCCATTGTGACGTCAAACAGGATCTCATTGTGACGTCAATGTGACGTCGACCGCGGCTGACGGGAGGGTAAGCGGAAAAGTGGTTTGAAAAGTGATTTTTGTAAAGTTTAAAATGTCAATAACGTGTAAAATATACCATCAATCTGAACAGAACTTGTTTCATTTACATCCCAGGACAATGGTGAGTAGAGGTGGGCCAAAAATTGTAGCGCCATTGTGTATCGCTTTGGCGGGGTTTTGGGATCTCACGCGCAAGCACATACAAACAAGATAAGGGTCGGAGAAATCTCTCTCCTTACTCCCCTTGAAGCTGCTGATCCCATTGCCTCTGCTACCTCTCCCTCTCTCCCCTTTTCCCTCAGTCACTCCCTCCCTCACCTCTCCTCTTTCGCACTCCCCCACTAAAGACAATGTTTAAATAACATTTCTTCTGCT